>VMDO01028093.1:0-24384 GCA_007922755.1 Pedetes capensis
TTTTTTTACTTTTTGAGACAGGGTCTTGCTAAATTACACACACTGCCTCTGGTCTTGAACTTTCGATCCTCCCTCCTCCACCTCCCTCCCGAGCCGCTGGGATTGCAGGTATGAGCCACCGCACCCAGCTTGAATGATCTTTAGTAAAATTTTGCTTGTGTGTGATATTGATGATATTGTCTGATAGTTTCCACATTCAGTTGGATCCTCTTTTTTGGGAATAGGCACAAATATGGATCTCTTCCACTCAGTTGGCCAGGTAGCTGTTTTCCAAATCTGTTGGCATAAACATGTTAACACCTCCAATGCTGCATTTGTTTGTTGAAACATCTCTATTGGTATCCCATCCATCCCTGGAGTCTTGTGTTTCGCCAGTTCTTTCAAGGCAGCTTCCACTTCGTCCTTCAATACCATTGGTTCCTCTTCATATGCAGTCTCTTGAAATGGTTGGTCATCTACCAATTCTTTTTTATATAATGACTCTGTGTATTCCTTTCATCTTCTTTTGATGTTTCCTGCATTGCTTAATATTTTCCCCATAGAATCGTTCACTATTGCCGCTTGAGGCTTGAATTTTTTCTTCACTTCCTTAAGCTTGAGAAACAGAGTGTGTTCTTCCCCTTTGGTTTTCTGTCTCCAGCTCTTTGTACATGTCGTTATAATATTTGTTTTTGTCTTCTCAGAGCTGCCTTTTGAAATCTTCTGTTTTGAAATCTTAGTTCCTTAACTTCATCATGTCTTCCTTTTATTTTAGCTACTCAACATTCAAGGCCAAATTCCAGTGTCTCTTTTGACATGTAATTTGCTCTTTCTTTTTTCCCTGTCTTTTTAATAACCTTTTGCTTTCTTCATGAGTGATATCTTTTATTTATTTATTTATTTATTTATTTATTTATTTATTTATTTGCAGTACTGTGGGTTGAACCCAGGGCCTTGTGATTGCATGCTTTGCAAGTGCTGGGCCACTGAGCTGCACCCCCAGCCCATTTTTTTTTTTTTTACTTTTTGAGACAGGGTCTCGATAAGTTATGAAGACTGCCTCTGGTCTCAAACTTACGATTCTCCTGCCTCTGCCTCCCGAGCCACTGGGATTACAGGCATGCACCACCACGCCCAGCCATGAGTGATATCTTTTATGTCATGCCACAACTCATCTGGTCTCCTATCATTTGTGTCTAATGCATTAAACCTGTTCTTGAGGTGGTCTCTGAACTCAGGTAGGATATACTTAAGGTCAGATCTTGGCTCTCACATGCTTGTTCTAATTTTTTTCAGCTTCAGTTTGAACTCGTATATGAGAAGTTGATGGTCTGGTCCACAATCAGCACCTGGTCTTGTTCTGACATTTGATATAGAGCTTTTCCATCGTCTCTTTCCAGATATGTAGTCTGTTTGGTTCCTGTATGTTCCATCTGGTTGAAGTCCATGTGTATAGTCGCCGTTTATGTTGCTAAAAAAATATATTTGCAATGAAAAGGTCATTGGTCTGACAAAATTCCATCATGCAATCTCCAGCATAGTTTCTTTCACCAAGGCCATATTTTCTAACTACTGAGCCTTCTTTGTTTCCAATCTTTGCATTCCAGTCACCAGTAATTATCAGTACATCCTGATTGTATGTTTGATCTATTTCAGATTGCAGAAGCTGGTAAAAATCTTCCCTTTCTTCATTTGTGGCCTTAGAAGTGGGTACATAAATTTGCATAATAGTCATTTTAACTGGCCTTCCTTGTAGGTGTATAGATATTATTCTATCACTGACAGCATTGTATTTCAGTACAGATCTTGAGATGCCTTTTTGGATGATGAATGTAACCCTATTTCTTTTGAGTTTGTCATTCCCAGCATAGTAGACTATATGATTATCTGATTCAAAATGTCCCATATCAGTCCATTTTAGCTCATTGATGACTAGAACATCAAAGTTTATGCACTCCATTTCTCTTTTAGTGATTTCTAATTTTCCTAGATTC
Source organism: Pedetes capensis (assembly GCA_007922755.1). Classification (NCBI taxonomy): domain Eukaryota; kingdom Metazoa; phylum Chordata; class Mammalia; order Rodentia; family Pedetidae; genus Pedetes; species Pedetes capensis. The sequence goes on from VMDO01028093.1 coordinate 1,974, forward strand.
ATACGATATACATTCCATGTTTCAGTTATTAATGGATGTTTCCAGTAGTATCTCCTCATTTTGAGTCATGCCACACCAGCAAATGGAAGTCCCTGGGGCTTTACTCCATTTCTGTCATCAAGGTAGGCTATAATTTGAGGAGGCAACTCTTTCTCAGTAGTCTTTTGAGTGCCTTCTAACCTGGGAGGCTCATTTTCTGGCACTATATCTGACAGTGTTTCTTTGCTCTTCATAGGGTTTTTAATGGCTAGTTGTTCTGGGATTGGTTCACCAGTGCCTAATCCCTAGTCTATTTTAACCTGGAAGCTCAGCTGAAACCTGACCACCATGGGTGACCCTGCTGGTGTCTGAGATACCTGTCGCACAACTTTCAGCCTCATTGCAACGCACAAGCCCCCACAGTGTGGCAAACCAACAGACACATGGTGAAGTGATTTCAGATAAGGTTGCATTGGGGCTGGGTCTTAAAAGAAGGGTAGAATTTAGACTGGCAAAGAGGGGGATATTGCCAGTTGACTGTCTCCTATTAACAAAATGAATTTGAGAGATTTTGCAAAGATTTGTGTTTGGAATATAATGAGTAAACTGGTTAGACTAGAGAAGAGTTTAGGGAAATAATCTGTAGTAATACTAGAAAGAGAATTTGAAGTGATATTATGGGGGACTTTGAATGCCAAACTGAAGAAATAGGGATATATATATATATATATATATATATATATATAATATATATAAATTTATATTTATATATTTATATATAAAATATATTTAAATGTATCATATAATATATTGTTATTGTTGTTGTTTGTGGTACTGGGGGTTGAACCCAGGGCCTCGTGCTTGCATGCTTTGCAAGTGTTAGACCACTGAGCTGCACCCTCAGCGAATGTTTTTAATTTTTGAGACAGGGTCTCACTAAGTTACAAAGACTGCTTCTGGTATCAAACTTGTGATCCTCCTTCCTCTGCCTCCCAAGTTGCTGGGATTACAGGAGTGTACCACCATGCCTGGCTCTATTTTATATATTTTTGTTTGTTTATTTTTTGTGGTACTTGGTTGTTAAGCCCAGGCCCTCACACATACTTTGCAAGTGCTCTAAGCTGAGCCCCCAATGCCTGTTAGTTTTCTGTACTGTGGGAGCTTTTGTGTTACTGTGATGATGAAAGCTATGCTACTGGTATTATAGATACCAGCAGGGTCACAAATGGTGGACAGGTTTCAGCTGAGCTTCCAGACTAAGACAGACTAGGGTGAAGGACATGGCTAAACCCAATCTGGAAATAATTAGCCATTAAAAACTCTATGAATAGTAGAGAAACATTGTCTACAATAGCCCCCACAGCTTGGAAGGCACTCAAGAGATGACTAGGGAAGAGTTGCCTCCTCAAATTACAGTCCACCTTGATGACGGAAATGGAATAAAGCACCAGGGACCTCCATTTGCTGATGTGGCATTATTCAAAATGAGAAGGAACAACTTTAAATATCCAGTAATGATTAGAACATGGAATGTACATAGTATGAGTCTAGGAAAATTAGAAATCATCAAAAGGGAAATAGGGTACCTAAACATTGATGTTCTAGGCATCAGTGAGCTAAAATGGACTGACATGGGCCATTTTGAATCAGATAATCATGTGGTCTACTATGTTGGGAATGACAGATTAAAGAGAAATGGGTTGCAGTCATCATCCAAAAAGACATCTCAGGATCTGTCCTGAGATAAAATGCCATCAGTAATAGAATAATATCCATATTCCTATAAGGAAGGCTAGTTAATATGATTATTATTCAAATTTATGCACCAACTATTAAGGCCACAAATGAAGAAAGGGAAGATTTTTACCAGCTTCTGCAATATGAAATAGGCCAAATATGCAGTTAGGATGTACTGGTAATTACTGGTGATTGGAATGCAAAAGTTGGAAATAAGAAGGATCACATACTGAAAAATATAGCCTCAGTGACAGAAACAATGCTGGGGATTGCATAATAGAACTTTGTGAGACCAACAACCTTTTCATTGCAAATATATTTTTTTCATCAATGTAAATGGCAACTATACACATGGAATTCACCAGATGAAACATACAGGAACCAAAGTGACTACATTGGTGGAAAGAGATGATGGAAAAGCTCTATATCAAGTGTCAGAATGAGACCAGGTGCTGATTGTGGATCAGGCCATTAATTGCTCATAAGCAGGTTCAAACCAAAACTGAAGAAAATTAGAACAAGTGTGAGAGAGCCAAGGTCTGACCTTGAGTATATCCTACCTGAGTTCAGAGACCACCTCAAGAACAGGCTCAATGCATTAGACATGAATGATAAAAGACCAGATGAATTGTGGCATACCATCAAAGACATCATCCACGAGGAAAGGAAAAGGTTATTAAAAAGACAGGAAAAAAAGAAAAGACCAAATTACATGTCAAAAGAGGCTCTGAAACTTGCCCTGGAACATCAAGCAGCTAAAGAAAAAGGAAGACAACAAAGTTAAGGAACTAAACAGAGAATCTCAAAGGGCAGTTTGAGAAGACAAAAATCAAATATTATAATGACATGTGCAAAGAGCTGGAGATAGAAAACCAAAAGGGAAGAACATGCTGTTTTTCTCACGCATAAGGAATTGAAGAAAAAATTCAAGCCTCTAGCAGCAATAGTGAAGGATTCTACAGGGAAAATATTAAACAATGCAGGAAACATCAAAAGAAGATGGAAGGAATGCACAGTCATTACATCAAAAAGAATTGGTGTATGACCAACCATTTCAAGAGATTGCATATGATCAGGAATCAGTGGTACTGATGGATGAAGTAGGAGCTGCCTGGAAGGAGCTGGTGAAACATAAGGTTCCAGGAATTGATGCAATATCAATAGAGATGTTTCAACAAACAGATGCAGCACTGAAAGTGCTCACCTTTTTGTGCCATGAGATTTGGAAAGCAGCTACATGGACAACTGACTAGAAAAGATCCATATTTATGTCTATTCCCAAGAAAGGGGATCCAATCAAATGTGGAAGGTATCAAATGATATCCTTAATTTTACACTCAAGAAAATTTTGCTAACGATCATTCTAAAGTGACTACAGCAGTAGACAGAGAACTGCTGGAAAATCAAGCTGAATTCAGAAGAAGACATAGAACCAGGGATATCATTCCTGATATCAGTTGGACATTAGCCAAAAGCAGAGAAGAGTGGAAAAATGTCTGTTTTATTGTCTATGCAAGGGCGTTTGACTGTGTGGATCACAATAAATTATGGATAACATTGCAAAGAATGGGAATACCAGAGCACTTAATTGTACTCATGAGGAATCTTTACATGGACCAGGAAGCAGTTGTTCAACCAGAACAAGGAAACACTGCCTGGCTTAAAGTCAAGAAAGGTGTGCGTCAGGCCTGTATGTTTTCACCGTGCCTCTTCAGTCTCTATCCTGAGCAAATAACCTCAGAGGCTAGACTTTATGATGAAGAACACAGCAATTTGGAGGAAGACTCATTAACAACTTGCATTATGTAGATGACATAGCTCTGCTTGCTGAAAATGAAGAGGATTTGAAACATTTACTGATGAAGATCAAAGAACACAGCCTTCAATATGGATTGAGCCTCAAGATCAGCAAAACAAAAATCCTTAGAACTGGCTCAGTACACAACTTCATGATAACTGGAGAAAAGATTGAGGTTGTCCAAGATTTTGCTTTACACTGTTCTATCAGCACCCACATAAGCAATAGTCAAGACATCAAAAGATGCATTCCACTGGGAAAAGCTGTTGCAAAAGACCTCATTAAAGTGCTGAAAAGTAAAGACATCACATTGAGGACAAAGGTGCACCTGACTCATGCTGTCGTATTTTCAGTTGCATTATATGGTTGTGAAAGCTGGATGTTGAATAAGGGAAATATGAGAAGAATTGATGCTTTTGAATTATGGTGCTGGAGACAAATATTGAATATACTATGAACTGCCAAAACAAAAACAGATCTGTCCTAGAAGTGCAACCACAGTGCTCCTTGGAAGCAAGGATGGCTAGACTGTGTCTTACATATTTCAGATGTGTAGTCAAGAGGGACCAATCCCTGGAGAAGGACATTGTGTTTGGGAGAGTGGCAGGTAAATGAAAAAAGGAAGACCCTCAAGTAGATGGATTGACACAGTGTCTGCAATAATGGAGTTAAACATAAAAACATAAACATAAAAAATATCATGTGCCTGATACAGATAAGGCATGTGTTTTGTTCTGCTGTACATAGAGTCCTATGAGATGGACCTGACTAAATGGCACCTGACAACAACAACTACTGCTGAGCTGCAACTCCAGCCCATATTTATCTTTTATGTTGAGACAGGGTCTTACTAATTTATGCATGCTGTCTTTGTCCTCAAACTTGTGATTCTCCTGCCTTAGCCTCCTGGGTCACTCCATAACATGGTGCCTGGCTGAGGAGATATATATATATATCTCTTTTCCGAAGAGCTGAGAGGGGGTATCTTGTGGATGATGCTTATGTTCTCTGTCTAATATATATATATTAGAGATCAAGCCTGTGGAGAATTTCTGACTAATGTTGTGACCAAAATATTACTCTAGACACATTTACCTAGCATTTGATGGGTTTGGGGCTGGACGCAGAAAAGATTTCAAGCAAGGAGGCCAGTTGGAGGACTATTGCAATGGTATGGGCACGTTGATGCAGGAGTTCAGACACACATCAATTTGGGTCTTAAGCAATAATATATTTTTCTCCACTATATTCTCCCTCTATTAAAATTCTCTTTTAAGTGGCATGTTGGCAATGACCAGACACATTATTTAACTAAAAGTATCTGGGTATCTTCTCTGTACTTTCCTATAAATGTGGAAGGTTTTGTTCTGTTTATTTGCTGAGCTGAGAAGGCAACCCAGGGCCTCATCCTGCAAAGTAAGTGCTCTACCACATTCCCGGCCCAATGTCTGGCTAATGTCTCAGTTCAGTTCCTCTCCCCAGGTAGAACCACTCTCACCTACAGGAGACTGCTATGCATGGCTGCCCTCCCAGCCACTCTTCCCCATCCAATGCCAATAAACAGACAGATGTGGGACCTTCACATCCATGCACACACACATGGACGCACGCACACAGAGCCTTAGGTAAGGTGCACTCTGTTTTGGAGGAAGTATCTTCCAGAACTTGTGAATTTTCTTGGTTCAAAAATAGTGTCTGGGAGGTAGAGTTTGGCTAGGAGAATGGACTGGCTTTCCTGTGGTCATCTCCCCAAGCCCTTCACTCTTGCAGGAAGGAGCAACTTTTTCTTTCCGAAGAGCTGAGAGGGGGTATCTTGTGGATGATGCTTATGTTCTCTGTCTAAGGCTTCATGAATCTTTGCTTCTTTGGAAAAGAGAGATTGTTGATGGCATTTGGGCCTCTTGATTTATAATCTTTTTCTCCTGCTTCTTGAGACAAACTTCAGCTGTCAAATAACCAGGACACAAATCATCCTTAACATGAGGGATTTTATTTTGTTTTGTTTTGTTTTCTCTTTGGTGTTGTGGACTGACTCCAGGGCCTCACACATGCTAGGCAAGCACTTTGGTTCTTTAATGCTAGTGAATTTTTCTTCACATTATTTTTCTATTTATTTCTAAATAAATATCTGAAGTTGTGTATGCTGTATTTGTTTACTGTCAGCTATATTTATCATAATTTAATTCCATAAAATATAAGATTTGAAATTACGTTTGGTAAGATTTGTTGTCTAAACTAGTGTACTATTTTCCTAGGAGACTATCTGGAATAGTGGAAAGAACTTGGTCATCAGACAAACGTTAAAGGAGTTACCATTTCTTAGGTCTGTTTCTTAGGCTATTTGTCTTGGTTTGTTCCATCAGAGTTTTGGGGGTTGAACCGGGGGTTGAACCCAGGGCCTCGCGCTTGCATGCTTTGCAAGTGCTGTACCACTGAGCTGCACCTTCAGCCCATTTTTTTTTTTTTACTTTTTGAGACAGGGTCTTGCCAAATTACGTAGACTGCCTCTGGTCTTGAACTTGCGATCCTCCTGCCTCCGCCTCCTGAGCCGCTGGGATTACAGGCTTGCGCCACTGCGCCCAGCTAGAGTTTTGTTATTTCTGAATTAGATGATGAAAATATTTTAATGGTTAAATGGCTTGTGAAGTAAATAAAAATGCTACTGTATTTGGATTCCATCATGTGTTAAGTAAAAGCAAAAAGGAGAGAAGAGAGAGAAGCAAAAAAGCGACAAGAAAAACAGTCAAGAAAAACAGAAAGGGAAAATATGTAGCAGACAGTAGTGAAGTCCATTTAATCATTTATTCAGTAAATATCTATTGGTAACTAACATGTTTCAGGTAGCATAGTAGGGTCTAGAACAGGATATGCATAATCCATATCACATATTTACAAATCAGTGTTATTACAGGCATGCTGTAATTGCTATAAAGATGGAAGTACAGGGCACCATAAGATCGCACAGAAATTATACATAGGAGTCCCTAAGAAGTGACTTTCCCAGCCCAGCGCAGTGACACACACCTGTAATCCCAGTGACTCGGGAGGCAGAGACAGGAGGATTGCAAGTTCAAGACCAGAGGCAGTCTGAGTAATTTAGTAAGAACCCTGTCTCCAAAAGTAAAAGAAATGGGCTGGGGGTGCAGCTCAGTGGTACAGCACTTGCAAAGCATGCAAGCGTGAGGCTCTAGTGTCAACCCCCAGTACCACAAAAACAAAACAGAACAAAAAAAGCCCCTGACTTTCCCATTGCATTGAATTATTTTTATGGGATCTTTAAGAAGGAGCACCTGGTTTGGGTTTCTTCTTTTCTTTTCTTTCCTCCCTCCCACCCTCCCCCTTCCTCCCTTCCTTCCCTCTTTCACTCTTTTCTTTTTTGTGATACTGGAGATTGAACCTAGGCTCTCATTCCTGCTAAGCAAGTGCTCTACCACTGAGCTACATTCGCAGTCTGGATTATCTGGTTTGGAATCAGGCATCTGAGCAAATAGATTTCTGCAGAGCCATTGCAAATCTTGCTTTTCTTTAGTGCAATGAGCTGGTGTAATGCAACAAATCCATGAAAGAATCATTGTATTTTCTGATATGATTTTCAGGTTTAGAAGAATAGAACCCTTTTTTAACAGCTCATATTGTATGTGGGGGCTGGGATTTGGCTCAGGTGGTAGAGCGCTGCGCTGCAGTCTCTGAGGTCCCGAGTTCAATTCCCAGCACCGCAAAAATGGGAGAAGGGCCTGGCAATCCACTCCCAAGGCAATCCCAAACAGTCAGCCATTGAAAACCCTATGAGGGTTGCTATGAGTCGGATACCAACTCGACAGCACCTAAGAACAACAATATTGTATGTGGATGTTATCTGACATAATCATCTCTTGGTCAACAGGTCCTTCAGCTGGTGATGCCACCCTGAGGTAAGAATAATGCTATCACAGTGCCACTTAATTCAATACATGGAATCATGGGGCTAAATTACTCTCTTCTCATACTTGGCTACAGAACTTTGTTGGCAAGATGATTCTTTGAGACTTCAACACTTACTATCTCTTCTCTTGTTAGAGTCCATTGAGGAATGGTGAAGATAAGGACATCTCTAAGTGTAAAATAGAAAAATTAGTACATAGTGAGAAACTGTTAAAAGAGAAACAAGGTTTTACTTATACCTAAATTCAAGAGTAAAAAAGTTATCAAATACCACAACTAGGAAAAAAATCCTTTCACTATATTTGTGAGAGAAATTCTCTCATTCAAATGGACCGCTACCGAGAACTGTGAGACAGAATAGAGAAGTCCCCTGAGATAATATAGATTATCATGTTTTAGATCTGCCTGGTAGGAAAGGGAAATGCGGAATGATTTTCTTCATTTTTTTTTTCTTTTCTTTTCTCTCTTCCTTCCTTCTCCTCCTCCTCCTCCCCTTTCTTCTTCCTTTCTTCTTCTTTCTTCTTTCTACTTGTGGTACTTGAGGGTTGAACCTAGATCCTCAGACATGCTTAGCAAGTACTCTACCACTGTTCCCACAGCCCATTCTTTCACTTTTTATTTTGAGTCAAGGTGTCGCTGAGTTATGCAGGCTACTTCTGGCCTCAAACTCTCCATTCTCCTTCTTCCGCCTCTTGATTTGCTGGGATTACAGGCATGAGCCATTGCGCCCAGCTTGGAATGATCTCTAAGATTGCATGACAACCTGGGGGTGAATTATGTTTCAGGAGAAGAATTGAACCCTGGGAGTTTGAAGTCTTCTTTGACCCCCGAGAACTGCGGAAAGAGGCCTGTCTGCTCTATGAGGTCAAGTGGGGCACAAGCCACAAGATCTGGAGAAACTCAGGCAAAAACACCACCAATCACGTTGAAGTTAATTTTATAGAAAAATTGATAGCAGAAAGACATTTTTGCCCATCCATCAGCTGCTCTATCACCTGGTTCTTGACCTGGAGTCCCTGTTGGGAATGCTCTATGGCAATTCGAGAATTTTTAAGTCAACACCCTAATGTAACTCTGGTTATTTATGTAGCACGGCTTTTTCAGCACATGGATCAGCAAAACCGGCAAGGACTCAGGGACCTCATTACTAGTGGTGTAACTATCCAGATTATGACAGTCTCAGGTAAAAAAAGACTCTCTCTCCCTCTCTCTGTTTTCTTTCTTTCTTTCTTTCTTTTTTTTTTTATGATAAGATCTCCCTAAGCGGCCTAAGCTGGTTTATCTGGAACTTCCTTTTTTCTTTTCTTTTCTTTATTTTTTCTCTCTTTTCCCTCCCTCCCTCTCTCCCTCCCTTCCTTCCTTCCTTCCTTCCTTCCTTCCTTCCTTCCTTCCTTTCTGTCTTTTTCCTTCCTTCCTTTCCCTTTTTTTCTTTCTTTTTTTGTGGTATTAGGGGGCTGAACTCAGATCCTCGTGCATATTTTGTAAGCACTCCACCACTTGCACCTCAAGCCCCTTTTTAAATTTATTTTATTTTTATTTTATTTTTATTTTTATTATTATTATTATTATTTTTGCAGTACTAGGGGTTGAACCCAGGGCCTCGTGCTTGCATGCTCTGCAAGTGCTGGACCACTGAGCTGCACCCCAACCCCCCTTTTTTTTTTTCCTCTACTTTTTGAGACAGGGTCTCACTAAGATTCGCAGACTTCCTCTGGTCTCAAACTTGCGATCCTCCTGGCTCTGCCTCCCAAGCCGCTGGGATTACAGGCGTGCGCCACCATGCCCGGCCTCCTTTTTTTATTTTTTATTTTGAGACAGGGTCTCATCTTGTTAAATTACACAGCCTGCCTCTAGCTGTGAACTGTGATCTTCCTGCCTTTGCCTCCTGTTGTTGGGAATACAGAATGCTGGAGCTGCTGGAAATACAGGTGTGCGCCACTGAACCCAGCTTAATGCTATACTTTTATGTTGGTGCTCTCTTAAGTAATTTACCATTGTATTTGTTGAGCAAACCAAGGTTTGTGTTTCCCTAGAATATTGTTACTGCTGGAGGAATTTTGTCAACTACCCACCTGGGGAAGAAGCTCATTGGCCTCAATACCCACCTCTGTGGATGTCACTGTTTGCCCTGGAACTTCACTGCATCATCCTAGTAAGTTACTACAGGAACAAAGATTGTGATGCAAAAAGAAGCATCCTTCTTTGAAGCTTCTTTTCTGAGAATTTTGATATGGTCTTTCCTTACTTTTATTTTTTATTTTTTTGCCATTTATGTTGTTGTTGTTAGGGACTTTTGAGTTGGGTCTAATTTATAGTGACCCTCATAGAGTTTTCAAAGGCTGATTGTTTTGGGATTACTTTGGGAATGAACTGCCACATCCTTCTCTTGTTTCGCCATTTATATTGATAATTATTTAACTAATTGATACGTCTTAAGAAAATGTGAAAACAAGACAATCTCAGGTTAGGTGTGGTGGTGCACACTTGTAATCCCAGGGACTCGGGAGGCTGAGGTAGGGGAGTCAGGAGTTCAAGGCTAGCCTAGCTATATAGAGAGTTCTAGGCTAGACTGGGCTACATGGCCCAAAACAAACAAAAAACCAAAGAAACAAAATCTAAAACCCAAAATGAAAACAGTCCTTTTGTGGGAAATAAGTAGGAAAAAAGAATAAGTAAATTGGTCTGAGATGTAGACAGATCCCATGTTAATTCCATTTTATCATTATTATTGTTGTTATTACAACACATAATGGAGCCACAGTATTTCGTTAGCAGCCTCATTTCCTGTATTGGTGTTTATCAGTTGGCCTATTGAAGCAATGTGGACATCTCATTTGGATTCTTGGTCTGAATGGTAGTTCAGTGGTCTTCTCATAGACATTTTTACATGTTTATGGGAATAATAATACTAATTAAAATATTTATCCTAAGGATAAAATGTAATCCTTTTTTTTATTCCAGAGTCTTCCACCCTGTTTAAAGATTTCAAGAAGATGTCAAAATCAGCTTACATTTTTCAGACTTATTCTTCAAGATTGCCATTATCGAACGATTCCACCCCACATCCTTTTAGCTACAGGGTTGCTACAACCTTCTGTGACTTGGAGATGAAGAGAATGAACCCTCATATGTATACTGTCTCAAGAACAAGCAATGATAACCCACTAAACAGTGAGTGACATTAAGAATCCAAAAATTGAGCTAAGCATGGTGGCACACTCTTGCAATCCTAGCACTTGGGAAGCTGAGGCAGAAGGATCTCAAGTTTGAGGCCACCCTAAGCCACATAGTGAGACTCTGTCTGAAAAAAAAAGAAATCTAGAAATTGGGCTGGAGAAGAAGCTCAGTGGTAGAGCACTTATCTAGTGGGTCTGAGGCTCTGAGTTCAATCCTCAGCATTGTAAACCAAACAAACTAGAAATTTTCATAAATAGCAGTATCTTGTGTTGTGTAATCTCCTGCCATTTCCCAAAGTACCCTAAAACTTTACATCTTAAAACAACGATAAATATTTATTATCGCTCATAGTGTCTGTGGGACAAGAACTCAGGAGCAGCTTATGTACAAGTGCTCAGCTCCACCACTACCAGGAGATTGCAGTCAAGACATCAGCCCAGCTGGGCATGGTGGCTCACGTCTATAATCCCAGCAAATTGTGAAGCAGATGCAGGAGTGTGTCAAGTTCAAGGCCAGAGGCAGCCTGCCCATAACTTAACAAGACCTTGTTTCAAGATAAAATATAAAATATGGGCTAGGGATGCAGCCCAGTGGTAGAGCACTTGCAAAGTATGTGCAAAGCCCTGGGTTCAACCCCTAAGCACTGTGAAAAATAAAGTAAAATAACATAGAAACATGACTGATGCTAAAGAGCGTCCTTCCCAGGAGCATACTCACCTAGCCAGCAAGGAGGGGCTTGCGGTTGCTGGAATCTCTCCGATTCTTGCCATGCAGGTCTCTCCACAAGGCTGCTTGCATGTCTTCATGACATGGCAGTTGGCTTCCTACAGAACACGTGGTCTAAGAGAGACCAAGGTGGAAACTTTCATGTCTTTAATGACTTACTCTTGGAATCATACTGTTTCTTCGTGAGTATCCTGGTTGTCACTCAGGCCAGCTATGGTTCTGTGTGGGAGGGGCATGGCTCTCTGGAAGTGAAAAATCACTGGACATCACCATGGGTTTTCCCCACGGGCACCTTCTCTGGGTTTTCTGGACAAATAATCATATGGAGCCAACTCCTAAGACATAGAGAGAAACAAATGACAAAGGACCATATTTTTATTTCTTTCTGCATTGGAACATCATAAAATTTAATAGGTGATTTATTCACTAGAATTTTGGGGCTGATAACAGTTGCCATAAATGACAGCAACTTTAAAATTTGAGTAGTTTGACAATTAAAATGTGTTGGGGTGGGTGGGGGAGTAGCTCAGTTGTAAAGCACTTGCTGAGCATGTGTGAGGCCTTGTGTTCAATCTGCAGCATAACACATACACACACACACACACACACACACACACACACACACACACACAAACAGCCAGACGTGGTGATGCATACCTCTAATTTCAGCACTGGGGAGGCTGAGGCAGGAGAATTGCTGCAAGTTCAAGGCCAGTCTGAACTACACAGTGAGTTCCGGGCCAGCTAGGGACACGTAGTGAGACTCTGTCTCAAAAAGAAAAGAAAAGAGGCCGGGTGCAGTGGCGTGTGCCTGTAATCCCAGTGGCTCCGGATGCGGAGGTGGGAGGATTGCAAGTTCGAGACCAGAGGCAGTCTGCATAACTTGGAGAGACCCTGTCTCAAAAAAATAAACAAAAAGTGGGCTGGGGTGCAGGTTGGTAGTCCAGCACTTTCAAAGCATGCAAGCGCAAGGCCCTGGGTTCAACCCCCAGTACTGCAAAAAAAAAAAAAAAGAAAAAAGAAAAATATTTCTTGTGCTCATTGTAGTCTAATGCAAGTTGAATGGGGGTTGGGCCTTGGAATCTGTTATGGTTTGAATCTAATTTGTCCCCCGAAGGCAGGTGTTTGGATGTTTCGTTCCCAACTGATAGGGCTGTCCTGGGAAGCTGTGGAGTTTTGGAAGGTGGGACCTAGCTTTGCCAAAGTGGGTCACCGGGGGTGGCCTTGGGAGGTTTTACTTGGGCCTCTGATTCTAATAACCTCTCTCTGCTTCCTGATTGTGTCTGCCACAGGCCTTGCTACCTGCCCCTCTGCCATGCCTTCCTCCCTCTATGGACTGAAACCCTCCAAACAATGAGCCCCAATAAATCTTTATCCCACAAGCTGTTTCTGTCCAGTATTTTGTCACAGTGACACACAAGCTGACTAACAGAGAATCCTTTCCTTTTTGCCAGCATGGGGTGGGGTGGGGAGTGTTAGACTAGTGTGAAATAGTGTGTTTAGGGTCAAGGACTGATAAACGTCATTTCTGCCCCCTTTCCACTAACTGAAAATCAGTCATGTGGCCCCACCTAACTATAAGGGAGGGAGGCTGAGAATCACTCAGTTTGCTGCCTTGTTGTTGTTAGGTGCTGTTGAGTCGGTGTCTGATTCATAGCAGCCTAACGTACAACTGGTGAAACACTATTGTTAGTGCTTCTCTGCTAGTCATAGGTTTTTTTTTTTTTTTTTTTTTTTTTCCGGTACGGGGGGTTGAACCCAGGGCCTTGTGCTTGCATACTTTGCAAGTGCTGGACCACTGAGCTGCACCCCCCAGCCCATTTTTTTACTTTTTGAGACAGGGTCCTGCTAAGTTACCCAGACTGCCTCTGGTCTCAAACTTGCGATGCTCCCGCCCCCGCCTCCCAAACTGCTGGGATTACAGGCGTGCACCACTGTGCCTGGCAGTCATAGGGTTTTCAGTGGGTGATTGTTTCTGGGAGTGGGTTGCCAGGTCCTTCTTCCAAGCCTACAGCAGCTGGTGTTCCAGGTGGTCTCCCATCCAAGTACTAACCAGGCCCGACCCTGCTTCGCTTCTGAGATCTGATGGAATCTGATGCCACCGTGGTAGGACTGCAGGCCAATTTGCTGCAGAAGAAAAAATAAAACTGGGACTTCAAGAACACAGAGTGCCTTGCATAATGAGGGGCACACGACTGTAATCGCAGCACTCAGGGTGGCTGAGGCAGGAAGAGTGCAAGTTCAAGGCCAGTTTAGACTATATAGCAAGACCTCCTCTCAAAAAAAGTTATATTAGGAAAAACCCTCTCAAAATAGGAAATAATTTTTCACATGAACTAGTATATATCCTTTTATTATACAAACCATTAAAAAATTTATTTTGCAGTACTGACAAGCTGAATCCATGAGCTGCTGAGAACTTAAGTGTTGTTTGTTGTTGATTTTTCGTTTTGATACAGTGGGTTGCAACCCCGGCTCTTGAGCATATGATCTACCACTGAGCTATACCTCCAGTCTGAGAGCTAAGTTTTATTTGTATTCATAGCAGTGCCTCTCTCTCTCTCTCTCTCTCTCTCTCTCTCTTTTTTCCTGTTGGTTTTTTTGAGACAGAGTTTTGCTGTGTAGCCCAGGCTGACTTGGAACTCACTATGTAGGCCAGGTTGGCCTCAAACTCTTGATCCTTCTGTCTCAGCCTCCTGAGTGCAGGGATTACCTGGTAGTATCACCATGCCCAGTTTACAGCATTGTTTTATACTTTGAACATATTTCACATACTCCATATCCTAACTACTTATCTCTTGTCATTTTATTTGGCTTTAAAATATTTGGCTTTAAAGTTTCTGGCTAATTTGAATAAATAAATTTATGATTTGGGAAGTTGGTATAGCAAGAGGCGAGGCACCAAGCCAGGTGTTGTGGAGTGTGCCTGTGATCTCAGTACTCAGGAGGCTGAGGCAAGAGGATAGACGAATTCAAGGCCAGCCTGGTCTACATAGTGTACATCCAGGACAGCCAGGATGGTGTACATCCAGGACAGCCTGGAGTACACAGCGAGACCCTGTCTCCAAAATAAACCAAAAAAAAAAAAAAAAAAAAGAGTGACCAGGCACTGTGGCACATGCCTGTAATCCCAGCAATTCAGGATGCAGAGGTAGGTGGATCACAACTTTGAGGCCAGAGGCAACTTGTGTAACTTAGCGAGACCCTGTCTCAATATAAAAAAATTAAAAATGGGCTGGGGGTGCAGCCAAGTGGTAGAGCAATTGTGAAGTATATTCAAAGCCCTGAGTTCAACCTCCGAGTGTCACAAAAGGCAAACAAACACACAAATAAAACCCATAAGTAATAAGCAATATGGGAAGAACCTAAAATTGAAATAGATAACATTAAATAATTCTATGCTGGTGACCATAGTATTTCTAGAAGAATAATATGAGTTGACCTTTGACTGATCTCCAAGGTAGGTGTACATTTTCTCAAACTTTTAAAGTTTCCTCTTGCTGAAACATACCATTTCTGGTTCCTGTACTTCCTATGGTTTTGTCATGTCTACTGTTGTTGTTAGGTGCCGTTGAGTCGGTATCCGACTCATAGCGACCCTCATAGGGTTTTCAATGGTAGATTGTTTCGGGATTGCCTTGGGAGTGGATTGCCAGGTCCTTCTCCCATGTCACGTCTACCACTCTTGTCAAAGTGTGGCAGGCTGATCAGATCATTATTTTTTTTTTTACATAGTCCAATGTAGAATTTCTGGTGTTTATGTCATTTTTAGAAGTACTTTTCCCTCTACCATGTTATAAATATATTCACCCATCTCCATATCCCATCATCCAGGATGAAGAGAGCATTGACAAGAGAACAAGAGCAGATTCCTTATTCTGTAAAGATGAAGAGCCCATTTATAATGGCCTTGGATTAATAGTGGTCACACTTGGCTCTTGTTGTTGTTGTTGTTTGTCTGCTTGTTGGTGCTAAGCATATGTGCCACCACTAAGCTACACCCTCAGGCCCATACAGTGGGCACGAGTTTATAAGTCTCTAATCTGCCCTATCTCCCACGTATCTATCAGCTTGTAGTGCTGGGAGTGCTTGTGTGTTTGTGTGATTCGGAAAGCTATGCCACAGGTATTTCAGATAACAGCAGGCCCATTCATAGTAGACAGGTTTCAGCTATAGACTAGGGACAAGGACCCAGCAGCAGTCGTAGAATGACATCACTTGTCAATCAATTTGCTCAATAGATTGAAAGAAACCAACCTTTTCTGGGAATTAGAGAGATAGCAGTGAGTGTCTTTGCTTCACACTGCATAAAAACTAGTTTTCTCCTACTGTATAAGTATACCTCCCAGGAGATTTCCTTCACCTCCACAGCTTTAACTACAACCTAGCATCAAGAGCAATAGCCATAATTTATTTAACAACTGAGCTCATCTGAGCAGCAACTAAACCAGAACCCAGTATCAACCAATAAAACCACCAGGCTCACTACACTCTTTCATACTGGCTGAATATCAGCCCAATCTATAATATTTAAGTATGAGATGATAATGTAAAGAAGTCTTCGAGGGCACTTTGGTAATTAACAGAACAGCCTGAAGCCCCAGACTGCTTAAATTCTAGCTCTGCTCTTTCCTGCTACATGACGTTGGGGAGGTTATTCATTTGTTTGTGCTTCTATTCCCTCCTCTATAAAATGGAGATAATAAAGTTCTTATGTCATATGGGGGTTGTGAGAATCAGCATATTATGTAAAGCATGTAGAACCACTTGGAATACAATAAGCACTCAATAAACAATGGCTATGTTTATCTATTATGTCAGAGCTCTGTCTGTACTTCTGTGTTATTTTATCATAGATTAATGGGTTTTTCTTCCACATGTACCATGAGTGCTTGGGAAGCCTACAATGAATTCCCAGTGTAATCACTGGAGGTCCTCGGGGGGGTTTTGTTTGTTTGTTTGTTTGTTTGTTTTGTTTTGTTTTGTTTTGCACTACTGGGGGATTGAATTTAGGGCCTCACACATTCTTTGCAAGTGCTCTACCACTGAGCTGCATCCCTAGCCCATTTTTTTTTACTTTGTGTTTTGAAGCAGGCTGCCTCTGGCCTCAGAATTATGATCCTCCTGCTTCTGCCTCTGAGTCATTGGGATTACAGGTGTGTGCCAGCTCTGGAGGTAGACTCCTAAACAAAGAAGGGTGATCAAATTTTCTATCTTCTTAAGTGGGCACAGTGGTGCACATCTGTAAGCCCACTGACTTGGGAAGCAGAGGCAGGAGGATTGCAAATTGGAGGCCAGAGGCAGCCTGTGTACCTTAGTAAGACCCTGACTCAAAATAAAAAAAAATAGAAAAGGGGCTAGGGTACAAGCCAGTGGTAGAGCGCTTGCAAGGTATATGCAAGGGATAAAAATGATATCTTCTTGATTATGTATACTGAATTGAAAGGGAGAAGTGATACCATGTATATGGTCCTCATCATGGACCAGGTTCTACGTGTTTCATACACTGAACTCACTTAATCTTAACAACTGCCCCACCAACTATGTACTATTATCTCCACTTTGCAAATGAGAAAACTGAAGCACAGAAAGTTCAAATGATTTGGCCAAGGTCATGTAGCTGCTAAGTTTCAAGTCACTCTGCCTCTAGAGTTTAAATTTCTTATCAATCCACTGCACTGCCTCTCTAAAGAGGAAGTATGCTGTTGTGACAAAAAGTATTTCTTGCAACTGTCTTTAGATAGCCTATCTATTTCCCTCCAGATTTTACAATTCAAAAATATACCCTGGAGGAAACAACCTGTGTTCTGCCAGCTAATGTAAAGCCATGCAACCTTTCATTATAGTTGGAATCAATACACTAATGCTGATTTATTTTCTAACGTAATATTTTTAAACATTTGATCTTCCATCATGAAAAATACATTTCTTGCTTTAAAACATAAAGTGAGCTTTCTGGGATAGAACTATCTTCGTGACCTTGGATAACCATGTGTCCTTGCCTAGTTACAAAAGAGTAAATAGATGTAGTAGGAGCTGGAGCAAGAGGAACTAACAAACTTGAGTCACTTCCAGAACACCTACCTTAGTAGCCCTAGATGTCAGGGCAAGTGAATCCACAGATGTGTGCACCTGTGTGTAGACTTGGTTGATGGAGTTTAACTTACCCACAAAAAGTACATGATGTTTACACAGTATAATTAGAAAGGTGCTATTCCTGTGTCTAGTGTTAAATGATAAACACCTAGCCTCAGTGATCCCTGAGAAGTGGTATAAGGCAGTGTATCAAATTGAGGCTTACAAAATCTCAGAGACATGTTGCAATCTTTCACATGCTAGATGGCCTAGAACAACTGCTTTTTGTTTGTTTGTTCTGCTTTTTTTTGCTTTCTTTCATTTTCTTTTTTGTGGTGCTGAGGATGGAACCAAGGGCCTCTGGCATGCTAGGCAAGAGCTTACTAGTGTGCTATGCCCCCAACTCTTCAAATAACCATTTTATAATGGATAACTACCAGTGTCCATTGAAGCCTGAGTGAAAGTACCAAGCTTTGTGCTAAAGACAGATAGCTGGTAGCTCGAATAAATTTAAATAATGGAACAGCGGAGTCATCCTGACAGGGTGGAATTTTCAGTTCAGGTTTCCAATGTTATATGTTATTGCCATATTTATTTTTCAGTATATATTTATGAGACCTCATATTGCCATATTTATTTTTCAGTATATATTTATGAGACCTCATCTTTGTAGGAAATAATGTGAAAAGCTGAGCTCAGTAGTGCACATCTTAAATCCCAGAGACTTCAGGAGGACACAGAGTTCGAGGCCAGAGACAACCTGCATAACTTAGCAAGACCCTGTCTCAAGATAAAAATAAAAAAGGGGCTAGGGTTGCAGCCTAGTGATGGGGAACCTGCAAAGCTGCAAAGTATACATGAAGCTCTGGGTTCAACTTCAGTACTATCAAGATAGAGAGAGAGAGAGAGAGAGAGAGAGAGAGAGAGGCAGAGGGAAAGAAAGAAGAAAAGAATGAAAGAAAAAGAAAAAAACTGTGAAAATATTCATTAGGAATAAATAGTTATTGAAACCTTAGGAAAGAAAGTGTAGGAGTTTGTGCTACAAGTAAATGATCACCACAGATTCCTTCTAATTTTATTATTTATATCATTGACTAATTTCATGCTGTTACAACTAGTTGAACTTCACATATCTTTAAGTCTTTGCAAACTTCTATAGTTCATTTATTTCAATGTCTTTTATCTCTCTTGACTTAATTTCTTATTCAGCTCTCCTGTATAATAAAGGTACACGAAGCCCCTGTAGGATATAAATTGGAAGCGAAAAAGAACTGAATTTCATGGACCATGAGAGTTTTAAAACCCTAGGGGCAGATTTTATTTGATTAACTCAGAGGTGGTTATTTGTGCTGTACAGATTTCATGGTTCAAAGATCAGAAAAACTTGCTGCATATTCAGATAGCTAGGCTTTGTACTCAAAACACCCTGATGGTGTGTGACTTTGGGCAAGTTCTCTCCCAAGGTGGCCCTCTCTCCATAGCTAACCCATCCAGGTCCTGGTAATCCCACTTTCCAGGGAAGGTGACAGCTCTTGAGATGTTACTAGCCCCAGCACACTTCACTATCTCTTTTTGGCTCCCTTAAGCCCTGCTTCAGCTGGGGTTTAGCTCAGTTGGTCGAGTATTGCTCTGCACTCTGGGAGGCCCTGGGTTCGAACCCCAGCTCCATAAAAAAATAGGAGAAGGACCTGGCAGCCCACTGCTAAAACAATCCCTAAATAATCAACCATTGAAAATGCTGAGTCACAGAGAAGCACTGACCTAGTGTCAAGCACGGCACAGAGTCAAGGAGTGTTTCATTCTATTGTACTAAGAAGGGTTGCTATGAGTTGAACCCAGCTCAATGGCACCTAATAATAAGCCCTGCTTCACTTCTGTGAATCATTCTTTTTTTGTGAAACTCCTCTTAGGTTTCCAAGGTTAAAGCGTGCCATCCTTCTTCCCAGGATTCTATTTTTATGAAATCAGAGGGAAATATATTCTTAGTGGGCATGGTGACTCATTCCTATAATCCCAGCATTTGGAAGGCAGAGGCAGGAGTATCAAAGCAAGTTTGCGGCCAGCGTGGTTTATATAGTGAGTTTCAGGCCAGTCAGGGCTACATAGCAAGACCCTGTGTCAAAAAAAAAAAAAAAAAAAAAAAAAAAAAAAAAAAAAAAAAAAAAAGGAAATACATTCTTACTGTCCCCAGATAATGGAAGCATTGTCAGTAATTAGAGGTTGCCTCTGTAGGTGTGAATGTGGATGCATGAGTTAGCAAGTTGTTAAGGTTAATAGAGCCAGAGGTAAATCAGAAGCCACCCTTCAACCTGGATACTTATATGGGATAAAACTGAATACAATTCATGCATATCCAGCTGCAGACCCCAAGTACCCAGAGCCTTTCTCCACATCACATGCCCTTCCTGCCCCACCATCTATCACAGATGGCTGAGGACTTAGAGGAAGCCTTGTACTTCCTCGGTGTCTATGCTTTTTCTTCATTTTTATTGGGGCTGGATGCTGGTTTGTGGGCTGGAAGAGACCGGAGGGCTGTGTCTGAACAGAGAGGGGTTGTTGGAGAGGAGATCTGAAGAGTTTATTATTTCTAGCCCCTTAAGTAGTTTTCAAAAGAAAAAGTGCAGTCTTCCAGTTTGGGTAGGTAGGAGAGACATGAAGAGCCAGAGCAGTAAAATCTCCAGCTGGAATTGTCTCTTGACGCCTGACACTTTCATTTCATGCTACAACTCATCAAGTGTTTCACAGAAGTTGGCACACGGAGCTGGGCGTGGTGACACATGCCTGTAATCCGAGCGGCTGGAGAGGCGGAGGCAGGAGGATCATAAATTCAGGACCAGAGGCAGCCTGCGTAATTTGGAGAGACCCTGTCTCAAAAAGTAAAAAAAAAAAAAAAAAAAAAGTTGGCACATGGTCTGTGGAACTTCTTTGGCTTGTATTAGTACTATGAGCTAGGATAAATCGATGGTTTCTGCAGTGTGGTAAATTTTGGTAGAGGAGTGAATTATTCTATGGGATTTCTGAAGGCAAGGTTGGTGGACCAACTATATTTTCTGGCAGATTATTAAAGATATATTCTTCCAAGTTCTGGGTGTTTATTAAGGTGAAGACTTGAACAGTGTGTTCTACAATATTGACATAAAATGAGCACTGTATGAGACACTGTATAGTGAAAATAAAATAATTTAGAAACTTAATAAGGAAAATTACTCTATATTTTTCTGAATACTCAAATCTCTATAAATACTGAAATGTTTGTACAATTTCCTAGTTGTATCCCAAATTATGTTTCCATAGAGAGTCACATAGTTCTATGGATAGCTATGATTTTGCCTTTTTTTCTTTTGTTTTTTGTTTGTGGGTTTTTTGTTACTGTTAACTTTAGTTTTTTTGTTTTTTTTTTTCTTCAGTATTGGGGTTTTGAACTCAGGGCCTCACACATGCTAGGCAAGTGTTCTACCACTGAGCTGCACCCCCCTCTCTCTTTAAAAAATATATTTATTTATTTACTTATTTATTTAGTTTTTTTGAGGCAGAGTCTTGCTATGTAGCTCTGGCTGGCCTAGAACTTACTACGTCGACCAGGCTGACTTTGAACTTGAGCAATCTTCCTGCCTCTGCCTCCTGCATGCTGGGATTATAGTACACCACCACACCTGGCTCTCTTTTAATTTTTTACTTTGACACAGAGTCCCCCTAAATTGCACAGGCTGCTGCTGGCCTTGAGCTCCTCCTGATCCTCCTGTTCAGCTGCCCAAGTAGCTGGAATTACAACATGCTCCACAGTGTCTGGTGAATTTTTATCTTTACTAAGTTAACATTTATTTGTGTTCCAAAATACTGAAAATAGCACTTTCTGTAATGAGAAGTTCTCTAAGTCCCATTTAAAAACATTTAATAGCATTTTTTCAGTGTATGTGGATTGTTAAAGCTTCTTTGTGGGTATATGTATGTGTGTTTAACTTTTTTTTTTTTTTTAACACACACCACTCCTTTATTCCGTGAGGTGAGTGAGAGGGTAACCGCTGCCCACACAGAGCAAAACCTCCACTTGGGTTCCCAAGCAGCTTATCTCCCCCCACGGCACTAGTCTTCATTCAGGACACGGGAGCTGCTTCTCCATCATCCTTTAAGTCCTGCTGATTCTGCACCCAAGAAAGGGGTCTAGAACAAGGTCAGGAGAATAGCATCTTCATCCTGGAGCCAAGGCCATGGTGAGCCCCGCGGCTTAGGGAGCAGTCTGGCAATCCTCCTCACCGTGGGGGTTTTGGGGCTTCTGGAGGGTACTCTGCCTGTGGGTCAGGGTTTGGAGAAGGCTGCTCCTTTTGCTGAGAATCTATGGATGGCAGGTGTTGATCTTAAGGCTTGAGGTTTCTTTTCTATTTTTTTTTCTTTCAGTACTGGGGGTGGGGGTGAAACCACAGCATACTTTGCAACTACTCTACCACTGAGCTGCACACTCAGCCTTTCTTATTTACCTTGAGATAGGTCTTGCTAAATTGCGCAGGCTGCCTCTGGCCTTGAACGTGCGATCCCTTCCTGCCTCCGCCTCCCAAGTCGCTGGGATTACAGGCGTGCGCTATGGCACCCAGTGATGCGTCGTGTCTCTATGTATTGCTGGAGTCGCTGGCCAAATGGATGGGGTGGCTCTCAGTTGACTGTGCCTGCGGTTGCCACGTGTCTATCTTAGTGTGTTCCTTGAAGAGTTTCCCACTCTTCAATCAGAGCCTGGCGGCCCTTGTCCCACCATTGCATAATGTAAGGGATATCAATGTCACCCAGATCCTGAGGTGGTTGTTCCATGGGCTCAGCATGAGGCTGAGAACAGTCCTGGATGTGCAGCACTCCTGTGCCAGGGCATTCGTTGAAATTTTGGCATTTTTCTTGGAACTGGCGCCAGAAGGAAGCCTGTGTATTTGATAAATCCCCTCCTGGGGCTGGCTGTTCCGGCAAGGGACTCACACAGTTCAGAGGAGGGTCAGGGTTTTCTCCTTCCTGGTC
>VMDO01028094.1:0-24385 GCA_007922755.1 Pedetes capensis
CTAATTATTTTGGGAGTGGGCTTCTGGGTCCTTCTCCCTAGTCTGTCTTAGTCTGGAAACGCAACTGAAACCTGTCTGCCATGGTGCCCCTGTTTATATCTGAAATACTAGTGGCATAGCTTTTAGTATCACAGCAACATGTAAGCCCCCATATCACAAGCTGACAGACATGTGAAAGGGCCCAATCCTAGTTCAATCCATAATTGTCTCCTGGGTGGCCTGTCACAATACACCCTGGCTTTTCCTTATTATACTCTTGTCCCGGCTAATTCATTCTCCACACCAGGAGCAAGCAAACCTTTTCTGTACAGGGCCAGATAATAAGTATTTCCAGCTTTGCTGTCCATACTGTCTTCTGTCTCCACTATTCAGCTCTGCCATGGGTAGGAGAAATCAGCCTGGTACATAAACAAACAGGCAAGGCTGTGGTCTAGTAAAACTCCATGTACAAAACAGACAGTGGGATTTGGCTCTCTAGCCACAGTTTGCTGAGGATCCTTGCTCCACACTGTAGCTAGTGATCCCTTGCAAATGCAAATGGATTCTTGTGAGGCCCCTAATTAAAGGGAGTTAATTGCTTCTCTGCTGCTTAGGGGAATAAACTGGCAAGGACTTGTTTCTTTCTTTATCCTACTTATCCGGAGCCCCTTCCTTCTTGCTCCCGTTGTGCCTGTCCTGTTGGCTTTATCCCGTTCAGATCCTTGAAAGTTTCTTCCTGACTTGGGGCCTTTACACAAGCTGCTTTCCTCTTCCCGGAAGCCTTTCCCAACTCCCACTCAACCTTCTGTTCTCACTTGGAATGTTATGTTCTCTGGGAAACCTTCCCTGTCTTTCCAGACAAACCTGGGTGCTTTCTGCTATATCCAGAGCTTTTTCATAACTTTTATCTCCATTTTAATTAAATTAATATTTGCACGATTATTTACCTAACATTTAGCTCCTTGCTAGATTGTGCACCCTCAAGGTCAAGGAACATGTCTGACTTTACAACTCCAAATCCAACAGCTGGTCTAATGCCTTGAGTGGTAGGCATGTAGTAAGTATTTGCTAAATAAACTTAGGTCTATGTTTTCTATCTATAAAGTGAAAATTGATATTAGAGAAATAGTTGCTAGTTAGAAAATCAAGGTGAAATAGAGGTGCAGTGTTTGACAAGAAGCCATGGTGGACATAGAGATTTTGCAAGAAACACTTTTAGGTTGAAGCATACAAAATTGCCTACATTTGACTATTCTTCATCTGTCAATCAGGCTACTTTCTGTGCCTCACTGTAATACTGAATATCATGCACTGTCTTCCTTTTAGTGTCGAATGGCCAGCACCTAAGGAACTCAGTGGAAAGATGAACGCTAATCTGGGCCACAGTGCCCACCTGACACATGTTACATTGAATGTTGTATTGAATAAGCTCTTGATGGCTATGAGGGATAGAAGAAAGGAAACCTGCTGATGCTAAAGGTGTGAACAGGAAGGGACGCTGCAGTAACGTGAGTCGGACCCGACTCCACAGCACCTAACAGCAACAACAACATACAACATATAATCATCAAACACGATGTTTGACATTCCCATCTCCTTAGACATTAAAAGCCTGCAGCCGTAGCCCTGTGGCATCCGATCCCATCAGAGCTCAGAAGCTAAGCAGGGTCGGGCCTGGTTAGTACTTGGATGGGAGACCGCCTGGGAACACCAGGTGCTGTAGGCTTGGGAGAAGGACCTGGGAACCTCTCCCAATCAATCTGTCATTGAAAACTCTATAAATAGCAGAGAAGGACTGACAGTAGTGTTTCACCTGTTGTGCGTAGAGTCACTAAGAGTCAGATACCGACTCTATTGCACCTAAAACAACACAACAGACTTTAAAAAACTCTGTTTTGGTTAACCCGTGACAATAATTGAGTGTGTTTATGAGGTATAGTATGATTTAAAAAAAATTCATACAGTACAATGAGTCTCATTTTGGGATTGTCATGTCATGACATCCTTTACTTTGCACTTGTTCTTTGTCTTTACCTCTCTATGTTGCTCCCCTCCTCCGCTTGTCCCACCTCCTTCCCCTTCCCATTTGCTCCTTCCATGAGGCCCTTTGTATTTTGCAATATTAGATATATACAACTTATATGTTGTTTTGTTAGGTGCGTGTGAGTTGTGGTCTACTCCTAGCGACTGTATGTACAACAGCCAAACACTCCCTTATACTGTGCCATGCCCAGCACTATTGTCAGTGCTTCTCTGCTATTCATAGGGTATTCAATGGCTGATTGTTTCAGGAGTGGGTTGCCAGGTCCTTCTCCCAAGCTTACAGCACCTAATATTCCCACAACATCTCCCATTCAAGTACTAACCAGGCCCCACTCTGCTTAGGTTCCGAGATTGGATGCCAGGGTGATATGGCTGCAGACCCCTAAAAGGTAATCAAGGTCAGAAATCACATTGTTAAGTACACAATTATAGCATTAGCAGTTGACTGTTGATCATTGTATTCTCCTTTGTTATTTTTGCAGTACTAGGGATTGAATGCAGGGCCTTGCACATGCTAGGCAAGTGCTCTACTATATTGAGCTGCATCCCTAACCTCTTTTTAATTTTTTGTTTTAAGACAAGCTCTCACTGAGTTGTGCAGGCTGCCTCTGGTTTTGAACTTGTGACCTTTCTGCCTTCACCTCCTGAGACACTGGGATTATAGGCGTGCATCATGACACCTGACAGTGCTTCTTGAAACACTTTTTTACTTGGTTTCCCAGACTTGGTTTCATGTTTCTCTTCCTTCTTCTTGGCTGATTCTTTTCTGTGTTGTTTAATAGTTTCTCCTCAACTTCACAGACTCAAATATTTGTTGTTATTCTTGTTAGGTGCCTTCCAGTTGGTGTCTGACTCATAGTGACCCTACCTACAACAGGTGAAACAGTATTGTTAGTGCTTCTCTGCTGTTCATAGGGTTTTCAATAGCTGATTGTTTTTGGGAGTGGGTTGCCAGGTCCTTCTCCCAAGCCTACAGCAGGTGTTCCCAGGCGATCCCCTATCCAAGTACTAATTAGGTCCGACCCTACTTAGCTTTTGAGATCTGACGGGATTGGGCAGGAGTGGTATAGCTGTAGGCTACTCAAATATTTAGAGACCCTAAGACTCTGTCCTTTAACCTCCTCTTTTCTCTATTTGCAGACATTTCTTAGGTCAGCAACTTACAAACTTATTTTGATCCCTGCACATAAAAAATACATTTTATAGCATCCTCCCAATCTGAATCCAAATCCTCAAAAGCCAATGCCCTTTAATCCCTTCCATCTGCTCCCTTTTCTTCTCCCTTCCTGTCCCTTCTTTCTTTCTCCTCCTCCCTTCTTTTTCTTTTACATTTAAAAAGTCATCTTGATATCCACTAAGTTGATTTCATTTCTCACTGCTGAAAAAACTTTTTTTCTAAGTGATCTCCTGGCTTTAGATGCCACACTGATGCTAATGATGCCTAAGTACATAGGCAGCTTTCACTTTGCATCACAGACCATAAATGGCTATACATAGGAAAGAGACCATGCAGAGTAGTCTTTATAATCCATACGAAATGTTGTCAGCATTTCATGATCTTTAAGACTTTTTGTTAAAATATTAAAAGCATACTATAGTGTGATTGTGCTCTAATAAAGCTTTATTTATAAAAAATAGGATGGGCAGTTCACTGAGCCTTGGTCTAGACTGCTCCAAAGACATTTTGGAAGACCCTGCCCCCAACTTTTCTGGCTTTTTGAGACAGAGGCTTGCTATGTAGCCCAGGCTGGCTTCTACCCCATGGCCTTCCTATGTCAGCCTCTGGAATGTTGAGATTACAGGTGTGTGATACCACGCCTCACTAGAAGTCATTCTTGAATCATTTACACATTAGAAATATATTTTAAAGTAAAACTTTGGGCCATAGAAAAAGCTTTCATAATCCTTTCTAGACTCTTGTTGTTGGGTACCACTGAGTCAGGCCTGATTTATAGTACAAAAGAACGGAACACTACTCAACACTGTGCCATGCCCAACACTATGTCAGTGTTTCTCTGCTATTCATAAGGTTTTTGATGACTGATTGTTTTGGGAGTAGACTGTTGCTGTTGGGTCCTTCTCCCAAGTCTAAAGCACCAGGTATTCCCAGGTGGGCTCCCATCTAAGTACTAACCAGCCCTGGCCCTGCTTAGCTTCTGAGATCTGACAAGCTCAGACACCAGGGTGGTACGGCCATATACCTTCCCAAACTCTCTGTCCTAATTTTTAGTCTTATAATTATCTGCATTGCTAACCCCTAACTCTATACATACAGCATAAGCCTGTTTCCTTTTATCCCCTTTAGTGGATTGGGAAGATGTCTGTCTGCAGCCATACTACCCTGGCATCCGATCCCATCTGATCTCTGAAGCTAAACAGGGTCAAGCCTGGTTAGTCATTGGATGGGAGACCATCTTCGAATAGCAGATGCTACATGCTAGGGAGATGACCTGGCAACCCATTCCTGAAACATTCAGCCATTGAAAACCCTATGAATAGCAGAGAACCACTGACATAGTGTTGGGCATGGCACAATGTCAGGGAATGTTTTGTTCTTTTGTACATAGGGTCCCTATGAGTCAGATTCAGCTCAACAGCACTTTACAACATAAACAATAAAGAAGAGACCTAGACCTAGTTTTTTAAGCTCTGTTTAATGTCTCTCCACATTGAAATGAGTATTATTAAGTCATTCTCCTGGCTTTTGTCTTTGAAGGAAAACAATTATATTCTTTTATTACAATAGTCTTTTTTTCAAAGTAAAATAAGCTCTGTGACTTTTTCTGAGTCCTAAGTCCCCATAATGTTCTCTGGTTTTGTACTCCTGATTATGTAGCAAAAAAGTGGTAATAATTAGTATCTACATATCATAAATAAAAGAGACGCTTTGCCAAAGAGCCAAAATAAATGCTATTTATTGTGTGGGCACATGGCATTTTTCAGAAGAATACATTAGTTCAGTGAGGACATCTGCTTTTGGGATCTGAAGATTGAAATCTTAATTTTACTATTGCGACTTCCTAGGAAAGTGCTTTTGAACAAGTTGTGTCTCTTGGCTTTAGTTTTTCCT
This sequence comes from Pedetes capensis, assembly GCA_007922755.1. Taxonomy (NCBI): domain Eukaryota; kingdom Metazoa; phylum Chordata; class Mammalia; order Rodentia; family Pedetidae; genus Pedetes; species Pedetes capensis. The sequence goes on from VMDO01028094.1 coordinate 5,093, forward strand.
CTTATCAGGTGAAATCAATAATAGCAGGCCTGTGCAACCAGAGGCATGTGTCTGGATATGATACACAATGATATATTGAAAACCTTTCGACTTGCCTAGGCCACATTGAGCAAAAATGAATTGTCTTGGGCTGCACATAAGTTATATAATATAGTTAGTGCATATACATAATAAGTCACGAAGAAAATAAATGCTAAAAATCACATGGTGTTCAAAGATCTTGTGAGGCTGTGTTGGGAGTTCTAGGCTTCATGGAGCCTGTGGGCTGCGGGTTGGAATTCCTGTGAAAAACACTTTGTTATTTGAAGAGCATTATATGGCTATGTAATTCTTTTCTACTTCCTTCCCTTGTTCTATGCATGCTATTGGCTTGATCCATAAAAATTACTATCTTCATTTCTCTGCAGTTTATTTGTTGTTGTTAGGTGCCGTCGAGTCGGTATCCGACTCATAGCAACTCTTATAGGGTTTTCAATGGCTGACTGTTTCGGGATTGCATTGGGAGTGGATTGCCAGGTCCTTCTCCCATTTTTGCGGTGCTGGGAATTGAACTTGGGACCTCAGAGACTGCAGCGCAGCGCTCTACCAACTGAGCTAAATCCCAGCCCGTCTGCAGCTTATTAGTATCCTACTAATTACCAATTTACATTCTTAGTGAAACCAGTTAAACTACTTTGTTCCTTGTGAACAGCGTTTTGGGAGGTGTGAGCCCAGTGTGGTGGTGCGTGGATCAGTTCTATGTGCCCCGGCTGGATGACATGGTCACCAGAGACAGCTGACTTCTGGCTTCAGCCTCAAGCCGGGGGTGCTCTTATCCTGTCCCCTTTCTACCAACCTTGGCCCCACCTACTTCTCTGCTCTGTGACTAGGGTTTGCTCACCTGGCTGTGGATAAGGGCCTCAGGACAGCCAGGTTTCCTAAGCTGAGGCCAAGAGGCCCATTTGTGGATGGAGGTCAGAAAGGAAGGATGTTAAACCTCCGCTTCTTCAGACCCTGTGACCACAGGTGCCTATAATTCCAGGCATCGTGAAAAATTCCATCCTCTTTGAAGGTGGGAGTTTTGTATCAATATATACCTTCATCTTCAAAGCTCTACCATCAAGCAAGTTTTCTTCAGGCTAGTGTATGATGCTTTCATTCTGCTCAAATGCCTCTCAACATTTGGTCTGTTTCCTATCAAAACACATTTAGAGACTAACATTATGTCTTATTAGGTTAGAATTTCCCAAAGTCCAGCCAGTTTCTTATTTAGTCTGTTTTAGAAACAATCCAAAGTAAAAAGGATTTTAAATAGTTTATGTAATGGTCTTTTTTGTGCCTCAATTGAGGTAGTAGTGTAGAAGAATAAAGGATTTATAAAAACAACTTCATTTCCACTTATGGAGAAATTGTGATCTTCACTAGTTCCTATTCTCTACTGCTTTTTGAACTCAAAGTTGAACTGGTTATGCAGTTGATATTTAAGTGATTATTTAAGTTGGACACTGTCTTGAAATTCTTGTAGCAAGTGACAGCTGCCTCTAAGGAAAAAGAGAATGTATCTGTTCATAGACATGACAGTCTTGGGATAGAACCAGCTTCAGGCATGGCTGGATCCAGAGTGAAAGGGAGGGCCTGAGGATTTGGTCACAAGGACTGCTATTCTCTTTGTCATCTCTTTTCTTAGACAGTGCTTTCTCTAGAAGGTTAAGTCTCCACAAAAATCTATAATCGAGTCTTATTGTTCTGGCTTACATTGAAAGAGTAGATATGGCCAGAGAGGTGGAGAATGCTCATCAGATAGGCCTGGGTCTTATGGCCTGAGTGGAGGAAATCATGGTGTTATTACTCAACAAGGGCAAATCCATTCTAGTACAGAAAAAAGTTCAGATCTCTACCTTAAGGTCCCATTTTGGTAGTATTTCCAGGTGTCTTTATTCAGAGCCAAGATCCTGTAGAATCAACTCTTCTCTGCCAGCCTCCCAGCACCTGAGTCTGCACCTTATGTTCTAAGGACTGGGCATGGAAGGTGGATTAAACTGATATTCTTAGACTCAAATGCTTATTATATAATAATTCAGATAGTCTGTTGGATCCCAGAGATATAAAGATGAACAGGAAAGGCACAGTTGTGGCTCTTGAGGTCATCATATCCAATGCAGGACACAGGCACCTATAAAGTCTGGACAATATCACATTTGTGACACTATCTTCATGCATTGGATATAGTGGGAGGAAAGACATACGGCCAATCTGGGAACAGAGTGTGGGACATGGAGAGAATTCAGGGAAGGTTTTCTGGAGGCACTAACATCTGAGCGAATCTTGAAGTGTGAGTAAGAGTTTCTGGATGCAGCAAGGGGAACAAGGTGTCTAGGCAGAAGCAACAGAATGAGCCCACATATAGAGATGAGGCAGAGCTGCAAATAACCCACCAGTGCTTGAGGGTGATGAGTGAATCAGGAGGAGGCTGGAGGGTGGGCGAGGGCCAGGTGTTGGAAATCAATGCAAGCCACCTCGTGTTTCGAATATGTTCAAAGGCAAAGGGATTAAGACTTTGTTCTGTGAGTGATAAAGAGCTTTTTATGTGGGCTAAGGGGAAGGACATAGTCTGATCAATAGTTCACTCTGGTGACTGTGTGGAGGGCGGATGAGGGTTGGATTGATTGTGGAGGTGGGAAGACAGACATGAGAAGAATAGTTGAAAAGACCCAGTGAGAGATGATCAGGGAATAGATGGAAGAATGTTCAGAAAAGAATGGATATGAGAAACACTGGCCAAGTTTGACCCTTGGATCTATGTGTGGGAGTCATTTCACAGCACCAGGCTCTCCTGGATGTTGTCTGGGTACAGACGAAAGCAATAGGTATATTTGGAAGTACACAAAGCCTCTGAGGAAGGAATAGGGGAAGTGCATGAGTACTTGGTTTTCTTAATGTATGGCACAGTTATACTGAGTTGTGTTTCTCCCTCTCCATTTTATCAACCTGTATCTATTGAGTGGGCTGGGGCTTAGCTTGGTTGGTAGAGTGCTACTCCATCTCTGAGGACCTGGGTTGGATACCTAGCACCACAAAAATGGGAGAAGGATGTGACAATCCACTCCCAAGGCAATCCCCAAATAATCAGCCATTGGAAACCCTATGAGGGTTGCTATGACTTGGACTCAACTGAACAGCACCTAACGACAACAATTACAATGCAATGAGCATCTTCTATATGATTGTTACTGGGCTGAGATCCTAATAAAGAACACAACAATCATAACCCCTGCTCCCATAAAGCCTATACTCCTGAGGGAGGGACAAATGGATAATTTGGATGGGTAATTTCAAACATGAAGGGTGTTACAAGTCACAAAAGTAAAAGTGGTTTGAAAAAGATGTTGTTGGTTGCTCTTGAGTTAGGTTCAACTCATCACAACCCTATGTACAACAGAATGAATCACTCTTGACACTGTGCCATGCCTGGCACTATTGTCAGTGCTTCTCTGCTATTCATAAGGTTTTCAATGGCTGCTTATTTTGGGATTTTTTTGGGAGTGGGCTGCCAGATCCTCCTCTCATTTTTGCGGTACTGGGGATCAAACCCAGGGCCTCAGAGAGCGCAGAGCAGCACTCTACCAACTGAGCTAAACACTAGTCCCTTGAAAAAGATAAGATAGTTCTGATGTAGTAGTCTGCAGCCATAGCACCCTAGCATGCAGTCTCACTTGATCTTGGAAGCTAAGCAGTGTCAACCTGGTTAGTCCTTGGATGGGAGATAGCATGGGAACACCAGGCTTGGGAGAAAGACCTGGCAACCCACTCCTGAGACAATTTGCCATTGAAAACCCTATGAATAGCAGAGAAGCTCTGTTAAATATAGTGCTGGAGCATGAGCCCCTCAGACTGGAAGACATTCAAGAAATGACTGGGGAAGAATTGCCTCCACAAAGTAGAGTTGACCTTAATGACAGGAATGGAGTAAAGTTCCTGGGACCTACATTTGCTGATGTGGCATGACTCAAAATGAGAAGAAACACAGTCACTGCAACAACAGGCTCAAATATAAAAAGATCATATATGCATGACACAGTGTCGGGAGTGTTTTGCTCTGTTGTACATAGGGTCACCGTGAGTCAGACCTGACTCAACAGCACCTAACAACAACAATAACAACAACAACGTGGATGGTGCAGCTTGTAATAGAGTTTGAAGAAGTACTTGCTTGAGCACCACTGTCCAAAAGCAGCAATAAAGATCCTTAGCTTATGTCTAGTGCAAGGACTGATCCCTTTCACATTGGGCAGTCTGGTAGAAATGCAGATTTGTAGTGAAGGTCTTCTGACGGGTATGTGTCCTGGTGTTTCAAGACTGCATTTTTCAGAGGTACCTGATTTTCAGTCAGAAAGAGCCTTAAACCTTGCAGAATCTGGCTCTTATAATTCTGACTTAGAAAAGAAATAATGAGGAACTCCTTGTTTGTCAAGGTCATTCAAGATGCTTTTGAATAAGTAGAGTAGCTGCTTCTTTGAAAAAGAGAAAAACAACCTACTCCATATTAACGACAACAACCACAACAAAACAAAAATAGTAACCACATAAAAAACAGTTGCCTGGTAATTTTTCAAAGGTGGCGTGGGGTTGAGCCAACTTTAAAATCTGGTAAGGCAACAGAAAGATCATGCAAAAGAGCAAAGTAGGAGGGACAAGAAGGGGTGGAAAAAGTAAGACTAACCTGGAGAAGGACTGCAGACCATGTATTTGCTGCTTATCATTCTGACTTGTAAGTCAACAGAAATTTCATTTCCTAAATTGTTAGAAATAAATTATTCATGGATGAGCCATCTGTGTTCTCTGTTGCCAGTTTATCCACATAAAAGAAACAATATGTTGCAGCCGAAGTGTGCTGAAGCATTTTTTTTAAATGTGACTCCTATCACTTTATAAAGATTTACTTCAGTTTCAAACATATATCTCAGTGAGACGGGAGGTTTGTCTGCGTTTCTTACTCATAAAAAAATTAGGGAGACTAATAATAAAAGAAGGATTCAGTTGTTAATAGGAAAGAACATATACTTACAGTTGCTAGCATACATTTGTATCTATGAAGAGACTGGGTTAGCAATCTGCTTAGAAAAGGAGAGCAGATTACAACCAGTTGAGGAAATGTCAGGGTTCTAGACAAAAGGATGTTGAAGTGATAGAGAAACCAATGGAATTATGGGAGGGCTTAGAGCCCTCCCTACATCAGCTCATTAACCATTGAAGGAACAGACTGTAACTCACTTGTTTGTGAAATTTACTTCTCTGCTTTAGAGATTTTGTTTTTAGATTTTAACATGTAACTCAAAGACCATCCTTTGGATAAAGCAATTATTCTGTTATTCATTTTCACATAAGACTCCCACACTTCTTCCTGCTGAAAACTGTGTGGATGTGTATTTGTTTTTCTGTTTTGACTCTGCGTGTATCCGTTCCAAGGTTTCTACGTGCCTCTGTGCTGTGAAGCCTTCAACTAAAAAGCCTCTAGTGTTCTTATGCCAGGGATGAATCACTGAGAGGCAAGAAGAATGGGGGTTTTAAAGTTAACCTTCGTCATCACAAAAAATAACTCCGTCTCTTTACTTATCGAAAAGTTGGATCAGTTTGGGTTGAGCTGCTCTTACAGTACAGACGCTGGCACAGTGGAAGTACTCTCAAGGTGTTCATTCATGGCAGAAATTACCCAAACATAAAATTCTCCCCGCAACTGCCAAGCCCACGTCCAATTATAGTTTCTGAAGCAATGGTCTGATTTGTAGGATTTGGGGAAATGACATTGATTTTATGATTCATATGAGCACCAGACAAATAAAGAAAGGTAAAACTTCTATAATAATTTATGGGTTCTAAGCCTTATCTGCCTGCACTTGTAGCCCTGTGGCATCTGATCCTGTGAGATCTCAGAAGCTAAGCAGGGTAGAGCCTGGTTAGTATGGGGATAGGAGACCGCCTGGGAACACCAGGTGCCATAGGCTTGGGAGATGGACCCAACAACCCACTCCCAAAAATCAATCCACCATTGAAAACCCTATGAATAGCAGAGAAGCACTGACAAGTGTTTCACCTGTTGTATGTAGGGTCTCTATGAGTCAGATATTGACTCGACGGCACTTAACAACAACGACAAGCCTTATCTACTTTACAGGAATTCTTTCTTATACACTCCCAATCAAGCCCCACAGCATCAGTGTGGTGTTTGGGTGGGGGATTTCCAAGGAGTGATTTGGAGAATGCTTCTGCCCCTGCTTCTCCCACTTGCAAATGCTTGCCTTTAGAGGTTTCCCTCAGCGGCATGTGAATTCTTTATAGGCACTAGCTAATTAGTGTGTGAAAATTCCCTCTGGGACTTGGAACTATTTTTTTTTTAAATTTTAATTTGTTTACAATGCAATGGGTGCCACCATGGCATTTTCATACAGTGGTGTTGTGTGCTTTGCTCTCAGTCACCCCTCTGTACCCTAACTCATTTCTCCGTCCCCCTCCTGCCCCTTCCCTGCCTCCTCCAGATAGTGCTCCTTTGACTTTCCAGCCTCATACATATGTGTTTTGCTTTGCTTTTGTTTTCCAATGTAGTATCTGCGTATGAGAGGGAACATGTGCTATTTCTTTTCGGAGACTTGGAACTTCTTGGTTGCCAAGCAGGCTGGAGAGTGTCTTTTCTCATGCACAGCATCAACATATGTCAATATGACATAAATCTTAAAACTTCAGCTCTGACAACCTAATCGTAACACTGAAAACATAAAATGTTGTCGCATCAAAGGAAGTCACTGTGTGACTTTCCCTGGGAGAATGGTAAAGGAAACATCTATTCATCCCAGATAGAGAGTGTGCAGACAGACCAGAGAGAAGATGCTGTCAAGTCCAGCTTGATGAATAGATGAGCTATTAGGGCTAATTATAGGATGGTACCCATACCACTATGGCATCTGATCCTGTCAGATCTTGGAAGCTAAGCAGGGTAGGGCCTGGTTCATACTTGGATGGGAGAGTGCCAAGAAACATCAGGTGCTGTAGGCTTGGGAGAAGGACCCAGCAACCTACTCCTAAAAGACAATCAGCCATTGAAAACCCTATAAACAGCAGAGAAACACTGACAATAGTGTTTTACCTGTTGTATGTAGGGTCACTATGAGTCGGACACTGACTTGATGGCGCCTAACAACAACAGGAGCATGAGGGACCCCTTGACAGCCTCACAGGCAGCTACACCACGGGGCAATCCCACTGAAGAGTCTCTCCTAAGGTGTTCAACTTGAGGAGTCCCTCCCAGGAGCCCCTCAACCCCCCAGTCAATTGTGAGGCTCTTACATACTAGTGAATGTCAGTAGATCCTATACCAGTGTAGGTTCAACCAGAGCTGGGTAGTTAAGTGGGTCAAAGTATTAACACATGGCCCTATCAGGCACTATTGCTGAGTGGTTAAGCATATTTCATAGCTATGACTGTGGCCAGAGCTTCCTGTAGGTTGCCACAGCTCATTTTCTTCAAGACAGTGATGGTCACATCCAACCTGGATGAACTGCCGCACTACAGAAATGCAGGATGCCATTTGGAAGGAAAAAGGCTTCAGCACCAAGGCATATCCAGAGAGAAGCAAAGAGGGGGACGTGTTGAAATCTCTCCTGACTTCAGTCTGGACCTTATGCCAAATTTCTAGTATTACCAGGGTGACGACATGTCCCACTTTGTAAGGGGCTACCCAGTTTGTGACTATTTCTCAGTCTCAAAAAATTGAGATCCCCTCATTCTTGACTCCTGATTTGGTTGGTAATTTGATGAATAATGAATTTTTTTCTAATGGCTCAATAGCATAAAGAAACTTGGAATAGTATATATCTGGGGAGTCAGAAAAGCTTGAAGAGGTGGCTCATGTATCACTCGAATTCTGAAAGAGGCCAGCTTGGTAGCACTTGGCAGACATTGACTTTCCTGTGAGACAGGGCATCATGGTGTGTATTAGTTACCTTGTATATCCCTGGGGTTGAGACCCTGACAAAAGCAAATTTATGGGAGGAATAATGTTTTGGTGCTCACAGTTAGAGCATCTCAGTCCATAATGGTGGTATGGTGGCAGGGCAGGTGGTGGTGGGCACTGGCAGAGAACCTCACATCTTTAGTGATTAGGAAGCAGAGAACAGAGAGCAACTGAAACTGTGGGTCCAGGTAAAAACATCCAAAAGTCCAGTGACCTACTTCTGCAAAGCTAGATCCTAACTCCTAAAGTTCTATAACCTCCCATGACAGTGCCACCAGCTGGGAACCAAACATTCAAACACATGACATATAGGGGACGTATGAGAGTCAAAGCATAGCATGGTGACTCAGCTCCATTTTGTCACAGAATGAAGCCATCATTTGAATGTCCCATTGTAGCTTGCCTTTGGAGCAGACCACTGAGCACTTGAGTTTTTGGGGTCTCTCAAGCTAGGTCTGTAAACTCACCCTGTTTCATGTTATATTCTAGAAGTAGTAATTATAACTTTCAGAGTGGGCATTTCCCATAAGATCTTGGTTTTAGTTGCTCTCAATATTTATTTAATCATATTTGGGTTTTCATTTACAGATCTTTAAAAAAGATTTTTTCTTTTGGCTCTCATTCCACTGAAAATTTTGAGTTTGACCTCCATCCTTAGTTCAAGGGAGATCTGGTTGGGGACATTAGAGTGTTTTGACCAAACCAAAACAACCACTTGTTCCAAGCCTGTTGCTGCTGCCCTAGATTGTGAAAACAGATACACTTGAAGTGATGTTTGTGAATGCTTCTCACCATGACAGATCATCTCCTCTGCTGGTAAGGGGAGGAAGAATGTATTCCATATTTTGTACAGAAGAAAGCATTCATTTTGTAAAATATTATTATTTAAATATCATTTTTGGTTTGGCAGAACCTTTTCCCCAGTAAGGAAGGTTTCTTCCTGCAGCAAAACAATAAATTTTTATATAAGAATATAACTGCAGCTCATGTGAGCATGTCCAAGCACTACGTCCAAATTTTCTCCTGAAAATAGTTGAATTTGTTCTCTTGAAAGATAAATAAACTCAACAGAAGGGAATTCATACCAAAGTCCTAAATTCAGTTTCCAGATTATAACAAAAGCTCCATAAACAAAAGGTGTTAGAACATTGCTGTTCAATATGGTAGCACCATGTTGTTGTTGTTGTTGTTAGGTGCTGTCGAGTCGGTATCCAACTCATAGCGACCCTCATGGGGTTTTCAATGGCTGACTGTTTCGGGATTGCCTTGGGAGTGGGTTGCCAGGTCCTTCTCCCATTTTTGCCGTGCTGGGAATTGAACTCAGGACCTTAGAGACTGCAGTGCAGCGCTCTTCCAACTGAGCTAAATCCCAGCCCATGGTAGCACCATAGAGCTACTTAAATTTAAATTCATTAAACTTATGTATAATTGAAAATCCAGGTCCTCCATTATGTTAGCTGCATTTCAAGTTGCTCAAATGTCATGGCGTTGGGCAGCACAGATATAGAAAATTGGTAACAGTGGGAAAAGTTCTACTGGACCATTGGTGCTGCTGAGAAACAGGCAGACCTTGTATAAAATTATCTTTCTGTTCTCTAGTGAAAATGTCATTGAGTCATCCTTTAATCTATTTTCATTTCTGAGCCTGTGATAGTTACCAGAGGTCTTGGGGAACTCGAGTGCTGATCTGCATTCTCTGAGGACCCAGGTTTGATCCCCAGCACTACAAAAATGGGAGAAGGATGTGGCAATACGCTCCTGAAATCAGTCCCCAAACAATCTGCCATTGAAAACCCTATGAGGGTCGTTATGAGTTGGACATGACTCGACGACACCTAACAACAACAACAAAGGAGAATCCTGTGTTGTCTTGAAGAAGAGCAGTGAAACCTTAAGTGGCAGAACCTTCCTGAACTCAGAAACCAAGATCTAGGAGACAGTAAGATTCATGGGAGTAAAGTCTAAGTCTTCATTGCCCACAAAGGCCCCTTTGGAGCCCAGGGACTTGGTGTACAGTAGACACTCAACAAACACTTTAATGAATGAATACATGGAAGAACTCAGCAAAGCCCAGATAAAGGGACCTAACCATGAAACCACAGGGCATCATTTTTGAGGGAGTCATGAGAAGAAGGAGCAGTCCATAGACGGTGGAGATGTTTTTATGTCTAGAAGCCAGAAGAAAGAATGGATCCACCAACTACCTCCTCCTTTTTTTGCCGCTTTATCTCCTTTTCCTCTTCCTCCTCCATCTAACATGTATCAGATAGCTAACTTTATTGGGTGTTAAATGCCAGCCATTGTTCTAAGTTCTTTTAGTAGATTATTTTGCTTAATCCTCCCAATAATCCCACTGGATAGTTTGCTAGGGCTGTCAAAACAAATTTCTGTAGACTGGATGGCTTAACAGAAATTCCTAACAATAGAAGTTTATTTTCTCATAGTTCTGGAACCTAATAATTCCAGATCAAGGTGTCAGCAGGGCTGGGTTCTCCCGAGACCTCTCTCCTAGGCTTGCAGATGTGGATGTCTTCTCCCTGTGACCTCACATGGCCTTTTCTCTGTGCACACACATCACTGATGTCTCTTTTTGTGTTCAATTCCTTTACATAAGGACTGGTTTAGGGATAACCCTATCAGCCTGCTTTTTTTCTTCTTAGTCATGAGAGAATTTGCTTTTTTATTATTTTTATTTTATTGATATTAGCTTTTGTGGTTCATTTCTTTTGATATCAATATTTGCCTTTAGCTTTTAAAATCTCTTCTCCTTCCTTCTTTTGGCTGATTTAGGTATTTTCTTTGGATTTGAAAAGATGTAAGAAATGATGAAATAGCAGCTTTTAAAAATAGAAGCAATAACAAGTTAGATGTAGAAGTGGAAAAATGTTCCCTTCACAATATATACCTAGGAATAGATTTAATGCAAAAGGTGCAACTCCTAAGTGAAGAAAGATATTCTTTATTGACAGGATGTGAATAAATGGAAATTCATTTCACAGGAAGATTTAAAATCATGAAAATAGCAATTCTTCAAAAATTATATTCATTTAATGAAATTCTAGTAAGAGCCTTACATTTTTTAAAATTGAAAAAGCCTGTTTTCATGCTTATGCTTATTTGAAGTAATAAATCTCTCAGAATTTTAGAGAAAATTTTATGAAAGTTACTTATTGTGGATTAGTAGTCCTACTAGCTATTAATATGTACTTTTAAGATTCTTTCATCAAAACAGCATGATCCAAAGTCTAGAAAGAAGCAACTATTAGAATAAGGCCTAGGAATAGGTTCAAATATATACAGAAATCTAATTTGTAATGAAAGTAGAATTTAAATTCAGAGTGAAAATGATGTTAGCATAATTTGCTTTCACCTGGAATAAGATAAAGTGAAGCTACTATTTCATACACACACACAAACACACACACACACACACACACACACACACACTGGCATAAAAATACAAATGTGAAAATTAAAATATAAAATAATAGAATTACACTTTTGATTCTGTTTGTTTAACTTTTCTTAAAAACCATGAAAAGTCCAGATGCTACTCCAGAAAATAGTTGGATTGTTTTGCTTAACAAAATTATGAATTTCTATATGGAAAAATACACAACAAAAATACAAACATAAAAGTTTAGAGTGAGACAATATTTGCAAGACTGTATGACAAACAACAGTGTAGTGCACTCAATGTAGAATGAGATTTTGTGAAACATTAAGAAAAATAGAAGCCAAGTGCTGTGGTATGTGGTACACAACTGTAGTCACAGAGACTTGGGAGGCAGAAGTAGGACGATTGTGAGTTTGAGGCCAAAGGCAGCCTAAGCAAGTTAATGAGACCCTGTCTTGAAATTTTAAAAAAGGCAAGGATTGCGGGTAAGGGTGCAGCTCGGTTTTACAGCACTAGCCTAACATGTGAGATTCTGGGTTGAACCTCTTAGTACTAGAGGAAAAAAAGTAAAAACAATAAAAACAAAGAAAGGAAAGAAAGAAAGAAGGAAGGAAAGGAGGCAAGAAAGAAATAGAAAGAAAGAAAGAAAAATAGAAATGACAATAGGCAGAGGCTAAGATTTGGCAAACTACATTAGTTAAATAGATGGATGTAGAGGAATTTTAGCACACTGTCTAGCCAGTGGATTATTGTACATCTATAAACTAAATTTTGGACAGTTAGGGAGAGCCAGAATGGAAGAGGTAAACACTTAAAACTTGATTAATGAGGCAAAGTAAGAAAACAGTGAAGTTTTTTGACTGTGGGGCCAGATCATGGGGCATCAAATCCCAGAACTGCTACCAATAAACTCTTTAATATAGGGCAAGTTAGACTCTGTTGGTCCTTGTTTTCCTCATCTGATAAAATGTAGATGAAAATAGTTCCTAACTCTTAGAGTTTGTGTGTGTGTGTGTGTGTGTGTGTGTGTGTGTGTGTGTGTGTGTATTAAATTAATATACAGAAAGCCTTTGGACTAGTCCTCCACCAGAGAAAGTGCTAAGTACACAGAGGCCATTATTATTATGATATCTGCCCTCAGATTCTAGATCCAAGAAAATAGTTTACTTTTTCCCCCCCCTTTCTGCCTTTATTGATAATTGTTGGTAGGGTACAGAGTAATGCAGCATCTGCTTTTTCCATTAAGCAACTATGACATCACTTTTGGTTATACCCTCATCAGATCGTTTACTTTTGATATGATTGGCCTGTGTTTACCAATGTCACCGTGACAATGCCTACATTTGTATTATGAGTTTAAAGAAGGGTAAAATGACATACAAATTAATGAACATTGGAATACTGATGCCTATGTGATACAAGTGTGATAGCAGAGATAGTGAGTTATCATTTCCCTTTCAAGAATACTTATTTATTTTAGGACAAATGTAATTCTTTTTGTGATTCATGTTGATTTTCCTGACATTCACTATTTCTCTGATATGTATTTTCATATCTTGGATGTTGTAGAACAAAGAGATTTATAGACTGGAGAATTGAGTATGAAGACAGGGAGCTGTTTGGCAAGTGAGGAAAAGAGAGTGACAGACACTTGAAGAAAATAACAGCATTTCCTACCCTCCAAGTTGACGTATGAGATGAGTACGTGTATGTAGATAGTGGTGTATAGGTTTTTTTTTTTGTTCATTTGTTTGTTTCCTTTGACTTATGCAATTTCATGCAGAATTTTTCTGAACATTTTAAATGTAATTATCTTCCTGGACAAGAAATTATCCCTTGCTGGACTTGAGGTAAAGTTATTTATCATTTTCTGCACTGTTAAGCAGTTTCAAGATCTTCTTAAATGGAAACTTTTGATACACCTGATGATTTTTATATCATTAAACTTGAAACCAGATAGCTGTTTATTTTGTTTATAAAGAAATGCGTGAAGGTGGTGCATGGTGGCACATGTCTGCCATCCCCGCACTTGAGACACTGAGGCAGGACAATCATGAATTTGAGGCCAAACTTGGTTACATGGAGAGACCTTGTCTCAAAAAACATATTTAAAAGTCTTTGATACAGTATCTCAAACCATCCAGATACAGAATCTTAAATAGCTTTAAAAAGTCACGAACTAAGCAAATATAGTGAGGGATAGAATGAGATTTTATGTTGACATTTTATAGATAATGTTGATTTCAAGGACACATAGAATCAAAAAAATAATTAATATTTGTTGTTGGTAGGTGATGTCAAGTTGGGTGCAACTCATAGTGACCCAGTCTATGTAACAGAATGAAACACTGGTTGACACTGTGCCATGTGTATCACTTTGTTTTTTTAAATGTTTGAGCCCATTGTTTCAGCCACTGTGTTTCTTCTTATTTTGAGTTGTGCCATATCAGCAAAAGGAGGCCCCAGGGATACAATTCCATTCCCATCCTTAAGGTTGGCTCTACTTTGAGGAGGCAACACTTTCCCAGTTATTTCTTGAATGCCTTCCACGCTGGGGGACTCATTTTCCAGCAGTATATTTGACTGTCTATTACTTCATTGAAACTATGTGCCTCATGTTTTATTTATCAAAGTATTTCAGTATTCTTTTTACTTTTGAATGTTTGTAGAATATTACTTAAGCATTAAAGCATCCTTATAGGAAGAAACAGGTGAAATACTAACAAAAACTAATAAAGTTATGATATCAGAAATTTCAAGTCTTTGTTGGGGGAAGTTTGAATCTATTTAGTTATCTACTTGAACTTTTGTGGGATTTTTGTCTTTCATTTTACCACTTGCTCCTCTTCATTGAAAAAAAAAAAGAATTCTCTGAAGGTTTTATCTTAGTTCCTGAAGAAATAACAGTAGCAGAAGATGGATGAGATTGAGTGGGAGGTAAAATTGGAATAGTTGCAATCGTAAAATTCTTGAAAGTGCTTTAGTGACAGACCATAAACAAAATATGATAGCATACCTCCTATAAGAATCCATGATTACTCATAATTTATTTGCAACCACATTAAAATGTAACAGTATGCATAATTATTTAACATATATTTAAAGTTTAAACACTGAATTTAAAATTGAGAAGAGCAATACACATTCCCACAATCTGAATTGTTCTGGGGCATTACAGGGTTATTTTAGCAAGCTGTATAATATTCTACCATCTCCCTGTATCTAACATCAGATTTAATATTTGTTGACAATTTTTTTGTCATAGAGTTTAGCAGTTATAGTGAATCTAATACTTGAGGCCATGTTTGTTGTTAGGTGCTGTCCAGTCCCAGTCATAGCAACCCTACCTACAGCAGATTGAAACACTTCCTGACTTTGTGCCAGGCACACAATCTTATTTATGTTTAAGCCCATTGTTGCAGACACTGTGTCAATCCATCTATGGCCTCAAAAATTGTGGTACATATCACTGGGTGGGTTGTTGTTGTTGTTGTTAGGTGCCATCGAGTCGGTATCCGACTCATAGTGACCCTCATAGGGTTTTCAATGGTTCAGTGCTTCGGGATTGCCTTGGGAGTGGATTACCAGGCCCTTCTCCCATTTTTGCAGTGCTGGGAATTGAACTTGGGGCCTCAGAGACTGCAGCGCAGCGCTCTACCCACTGAGCTAAATACCAGCCCCACTGGGTGGGTGGGTGCTCAAATTGGTTGGAGAAGTCAACAATAAGAAAAAGTACTCAAGCTCTTAAGAGTTTTGTGTGTGTTTTTTTTTTCTATTTTAAAATCAATATGTCTTGTTCTTTCTTTCTTCTCCTTTTGATTTGAAGGTTTCAGATATCCTTTCTACAATCAGTGGCCCACAGACTGATAGCCTGGTATCCAAGGTTGCTGATTCGAGCTGCAGGTTCTTAAGCCTCACCCCCCAGTCTCCTGAATTAGAATCTGCATTTTAACAGGATCTTCAAATAATTCACATGTGTGTTCAAGTTCAAGGAGCCCTGCCAGATGGAATGTGTCTAGACTAGGCTGGTATTTTTGTCTCAACTCCTGTATGGATTAATTAATTTTCCAAACCCACTTTGGTTGCATACCTTTTGGAAAGATCACAGTGGTTCCTGTTATTCCCACTGGAAGTTTCTATGTCTCTGGTAGGGAAGATTGTCCATACTAATGTTAATAATGATAATCCTAGGCAATAATCATTTCCATTTATTATGGATTATTAATTGTGGGGTGTGGTGCAAAATATCTCATATGTGTATTTTCATATTTAATTCCCTGAACAACTTGACAGAAGTTTTTTTTTTCTTTCTTTTTTTAAATAAGACAATGTACTTTTTAAAAGAAAACTAGAATAGTGGGAAGGGACTTGGTTAGGTTAGATACACAAAGTTAGAGCTGAAATTCAAACCAAAGTCTGTTTCACCTAAGTCTGTGCTCTCCTGCCCCAGCTTTGTGTGTCACATTGCTGCTCTACTGCCTTCTTTCATTGTAGTAAAGAAGAATATGGAGTAGTTTTCTATTTGGGATGAGAAAACAAGCCTGTGTAATAGACATATGTTGATATTTATGGTGGCTATGTTATCTCTTTCTTGATTCTGCCTTACAGTTGTCTAGTATAAGATTCCTTAAATGTGTAAAATCTTTGTTTAATTTTACATTACTTTTTTGCAAATGTGCAGGATTAGAATTCATAGTTTTGTTGAAATGAAATGTTCAGGAAAGGCCATGACCGACAGACTGTTAGGAACCACCACTTCACTCGGCCTCTATCCCAGTGACGCTCAGGTGCAGGAATTCCCACTTGTCTTGCTGCCATCTTGAAACCTTTCCTCATTACTACACTTTCCAGATCATTTCTTCTCAGTCCTGGCAAGCGTTACGATAGCCCCTGGACTATTTAATAGAAACAGATGTTCAGGCCCCTTCTTGGACCTAAACAAGGACGGTCTTTGGAACAGAGCTTAGAAATCTGCATGTGTAAATGCTTCTGTCCAAGAATGCCGTAGGTTCGCACAATTTTATTTTCAAACTTTGAACGAAAGATGATGCTTTGCGCCTGCCTTGGTGTGGAGTGATGTCCTGCACGCAGACCCAGCTGTCCTATGGAGACTCATTGCCAGCCAGGGACTGTCTTTCTGCAGCAGTCAGGCCTGCAGAAGGACCCAAAGAGGGCCATTTGACTCATTACTTTTCGTAAAAACAAAAAACAAAAAAACCCTATTGCATTGTTTATTGCTTCTGAAACCATTTTATGTTGAACACTGCAAGTCTTTAGTTATGATGTTGAAAATGATAACTTCCTGACAATGTTTTGACAAATCAATTTGACTTTTAAGTTATCTTCTTCCTGAAAGAATTTATAAAAACTGTTTCCAAGGATCTTTTTTAGAGGAGATTGTTCAGATACGCTTTTTACATTGTTGGGTCTGGGTAATTAATCCTATTTCTTCTTTGTCTGGTTATTAGCAAATTGAAGGTTTTTTTCTTCATTTATCCATGTCTGTTAGAACTGTTTGGCATTTTTGGCCCACACAGGTTCTGATGACATCACTTTTACTCATCCTCTTATCTATTTATCTTTCAATGGATGAGCTGTTCATTCATGGGCATAAAGAGAGATGATTAGTGGAAATGGACTAGTGTTTTTCCATTACATTTTGCATTTATATCTTAGTTCACTATGATGATGTTTGGCTTCCTCTTTGTTCCAGAGAACTGTCAAAATTGTCAACTATTGTTGAGAACCATGATTTGTATGGGACAATTTTAGAAGCTCCAGTATCAATAGTTATACCAATAGAATACCAAAAGTTTAGGGCCTGCTTTTACAGAATCATAGGAGTTAAGAGATCAGTCAGTGAAACCTCTGCACCATGTTTCTTAGATTCCTTTCTGCCTATGTGGGAATTAATGACTTCACAGTAGACATCTTGCCTCTTAATTGCTCTCATTGAAAGAAAGTTTGTTCTTCCATTGTGGTAAATGCTCTCTCTCTGAACCTTCCAGTTACTGATTCTAGTTTTGTGCTCTGGAGTTTTGCATAATGAATAAAATCCTTCACCATATAACTACCTTTAAAAACTTGAGGAACTTTTAAGTTTTGGAAATTATGCTGCCACCTAAACTTCTTGAGCTATGAAATGAACTTCTCATGGAAATTATTTTCCAAATAGACACATAAATCACAGCAAAATGTGTTTATGAGCAAATTAACAAAGACCTGACTCATAATCACTTGCCATAAACCAGGTCCACACATGTTTTCTCTACCCTACACTTTGTACACCCAGTTCACTTAACTTTGTTTCATTCTTAACTTCTTAGATAAATTT
Source organism: Pedetes capensis (assembly GCA_007922755.1). Taxonomy (NCBI): domain Eukaryota; kingdom Metazoa; phylum Chordata; class Mammalia; order Rodentia; family Pedetidae; genus Pedetes; species Pedetes capensis. The sequence continues at coordinate 22,808 of VMDO01028094.1, forward strand.
ATCTTTACATTTCATCTATTTGATTTGATAAGAATACTAGTGAAAGACAGAAGAATCTTCTAAGAGAATTATCTAACTGGAAACTGATAACATCTAAAAGCTGCTTCAAGGTTTAAAACTTCAGTAAATAAATTCACAAGGGCATTCTGGAAAGCATTTCATGTAGCCAGTAACTGTTATAGTGCTTAAAAATAATTCTTGGTTTTTCTTGGTGATTAATATCTACAGACAGATTTCAAATAAGGAGGCTATGTAATGAGAACAATTTCTGCCTTATCTGATTTACACATTAAAACTTCTCTCTGCTCATTTAAGATGTTCTTGGACAAATCAAAGATTTTCCTGCTTCTAAAGGCTTTCAGAGGCAGCTTCCTGGATAATGATAATAAAGTATTTCATATTAATAATTTTAAATAACTTATATACAAGAATTATAAGTTTTTAATTTCTGTGAATGGGCACAGAAACTATTGCATTTTCCACCACAAAAATTGTGTTGTTAGTGAAGACTGTAGGGAGAGAGAAGGAGTTGTGGATACTTGATATTGTTGCTGATAAATATTGTAGAAAAACTCCTTAGTAGGTTAGAGTAAAGTTTTTCCAGTGATTTGTTATGGCAAAGAATGTTAGGGCAATGAGTGATATAACCAGGTGAGTCAGTAACTGTTAGGATCACTAACTCAATTCCAAAATATTCCCTCGTTCTCTTTATGTATCTTTCCTTTGAAGTTGAATTGGAATGGTTTTGCTTTGCAAAACAACTATATTAATATAACAATAACAACAACAACAACAACTACTACAACAGCAATAACAAATAAAACCAAAACTTAAACAAAACTCTTAATTTTTCTAGCATGAAATGAAGCATAATGAGAAGAAATAGAGCAGAGGTAAGTCTATTACATTCCTTATGTTGTTGTTAAGTGCCCTTAAGTTAGGTCTGACTCAAGTGACCCTCATAGGGTTTTCAATGGCTGATTGTTTTGGGCTTGTTTTGGGAAGTGTGCTTGAAAATTCTTCAGATTTCTGGGACTTTGGTTTCCCCTTTCGGAGAGCCCGTGGAAGAACTGGAAGCTATTAATCCTAAATTGTTGCTCTCCATATGCAGTGGTGTGTTGGAATAGGCTTGTACTAGCCTGAGAAACTATTTTTAATTTTTAGGAAATATGTGAGTCAAGTGACCTCACCTTGGTAGTATTTACACCACAGAAATAAGCAATGCTACAAATGAGAGCTGGTTGTTAAAAAAACATTTACCAGCATACCACTATATATGGGTATGTGTATTTGTAACAAATTTCTAGCATAATTTTGTGAGGGCACTAAATAACTTTCGTTAAAAAAATTGAAGGCATTTCTATTAATATTGGAACCCTCTACGTTATTTTATAAACTTTTGAGACTGGAAAACCTTCTGCTCTCTTGTTCACTTCTCTTTGTTGAATTAGGATTTTACCAGGAACATTGGAGATGTCTTATTTAAGAAAGCTATAAAGTTATATTGGGCTTGCAGCTATACCACTGAGGAGTCCGATCCCTTCAGATCTTGGAAGCTAAGCAAGGTCAGGCCTGATT
>VMDO01028095.1:0-24375 GCA_007922755.1 Pedetes capensis
AAAAAATTAGGCCAGCAGCAGTAGATGAGAGGAAAATGATTGGCAGCTTCTGGGGAACTAAAACTTCACTACAGGAAATGAATGCCATTCCGTTTTGATTTTACAAACAAATACCTTAATTGGAAAGATTCTTAATGTTTTGGAAAACTGAGCTCCCATTACCTATTTCTTGTCCCATAGACCATTCTCAAAGGAATACTTGATGACCACAATCTTGTCAGTAATCTTGAAATTTATCTGCATTCAAATGTACCTTTAGAGACATGGCCCAAATGTTCACTTTCAAGTACATGAATGTGTGCAAGGATACGCCTGTTTTATACACATATATCATACTCTTTTGTAACACTAAAAGTTATTGTTATTCTTTATTCATTAAATATACATATATTGATATCATATATTAATATATTAGATATATATGTAGGTATAGTGTGTAAATGTGCATACACATATACACATATATCCTAGGAAAATATCTTTTCTAACATTTCTAGGTAGTTAGAAACTCTTCTCTATTGTTTCTCACAACTTGGAAACTTAACTCCTTCGTGATAAGTGTACAAAATATATAAATACTCTTCAACTTTTTTTTCTAAAAAGACTCCAAGATCATTCCCAGGGTAATTGTCACACATTACATTGAAAAACCAAAGGACTGGTTAAATTTTGGTTGATAAACTTGAGTTGAAGTTTATATTTTAAATAAATTATTTGTCACAAAATTAAAACAGTCCAGAGACAAGCATTATTTCAGGCACATTTTCCAGATGAATTGCATTTGACTCGTAGCAATCTTAACACTTGCCTGTTTTCTTTTTTCACTTTCTTATAAGAATCTCAGATTTCCTGGATTCCACAAAGAAGACTTTCTGGAAATGCTCCACATTTGACATCTCTTCCCTCACATTTCTTGTTATAAAAATGTCTTACCATTACTCTCTGGTTTTTGATGTCATGCTCTCTACACACCAGGATGATTTTCTTATTAAAACATTTTGGTTTGATGTTTCTAAATAAGCAGAGCTATAAATGGTTTATCCATGGAATAGTAGTATATATTCTAGCATCATTATTTGGCAGTCAAAAAGAAATGCTAAGCAATTCCTCTCTTAGTTTAGGCCATTTGAAAGGCATGTCAAATTCAACATCATTTACAGTAACTATTTATTTATTTATTTATTTATTTATTTATTTATTTATTATTGTGGTGTTTGAGACTGGACCCAGGGCCTCACACATGCTAAGCAAGAGCTCCATCACTGAAGTATACCTCCAGCCTCCTTTTTAATTTTTTATTTTGAGACAGGATCTCACTAAACTGCACAGGTTCCTGTTTGCCTCAAATCATAGTCTTCCTGCCTCCACCTCTCAATCCCTGGGATTACAGGCCGGCACCACAGCACCCAGTTTAACATTTATTGATATCTTATTTTTCTCTATCTTTCTTCCTCTTTAACCTGCTTAGTTGAGGCTTCCTTCTTCAGCCATACCTCCTGCATACATATCGTAATCTCTGTCCTTTGCATTGATCAATGATTCTCCTCTCATGTCCTCTTTTGTTTATTTTTCTACTTCATATTTTTTCTTCACAAAATCCTTTTCTTCACCTCTTCCTCACTACAATCACAATCTTTCCCACAGCCAACCTTCAATTCTGTGCAGGTGACTACACAATCTCCCTCTCTATGCTGGAGTCAGGTGATAAATGATGCACTCTTTCCTTAAGTGATTACTTTTCACTTCCACCTGGTTATCTCCAGCAACCAGAAAGTCACTGCCTGGAAATGTTAGTTAAATTGTTATTTTCTAAACAACTATCCTTCACCTCCCCTCTAATCTTTAACTCCTAATAAACAGTTGCTACTCCCTACAGATATGCTCTACTAAGTAAATTTTACACTGATGTGTGCACTCATTGAAGTTTTCTTTGTTCATTTGTTTTCTTTTTTCAATAGAGTGTTTCACTATGTAACCTACGCTGTCCTCATGCTTGCCATCCTCCTGCCTCAGCCCCTCATTACTGGGATGGCAGTTAGGCATCACCATGCCCAGCTCCATTTGTTGAAGTTTTATAGCAGCCATGTATATATTTACACTTCACACTTTCTTCACAATCTCTCTGTTAGATTTCAGACTCTTTTATCTATTCAAATAAGACTTACAATACTGCCAGTAGATAATATGAAATCCATAATACCAGCCCTCTGAACACACATTTTTAAAATGAGAGGAGAAAAATAGTTATGACTCCCTTTAACTGTTGTTGTTCATGTTGTTGTTGTTAGGCACTATCAAGTTGATAGCACAGTGACACTATGCACTGTGCCAGTCACAGTGACACTATCCACTGTACCAGGTATACAATCATTTTAGTTTAAACCCATTGTTGCAGTCACTGTTGAATTCATCTAGTTGAGGGTTTTCTTTCTGTTTGTTGATGGGCCACTCTCCCAAGATTTATGTCCTTCTCCAGGCATTGGTCCCTCCTGACAACATGTCCAAAATATGTAAGGAGCAGTCTAGCCAGAATAGCTTCTAAGGAACACTCTGGTTGCACATCTTCTAGGACAGATCTGTTGGTTCTTTTGGCAGTCCATGATATATTCAATATTCACCTCTAGCACCATAATTCAAAAGCACCAATAATTCTGTCTCTTTCAATGTCCAGCTTTCACAAGCATATGATGCAACTGAAAATACCTTAGCATGAATTAGGCACAGCTCTATTCTCATGGTAATGGTATTCAACATTGTAAAATATCCTGTAGTAGTCATACACCTTCCCCTGACACAGTGACAAATGAAATAAAATTAAATCTTTGGCATTGATGAATTGGAATGACAAAATAGGTCCCACAGATCCCCAGTTGAAATAGTTACTATGTCCCAAGTAAGTTGAAATGGCATTCAAGAATCAAAAGTAACCCTGTGCAATGGTGCACACCTCTAATCTCAGCCCCATCCAGGAGGATGAGGCAGGAGGATTGTGAATTTGAGGCCAGCCTGGGCCATATAGCAAGAACTATGTTTCAAAAATAAATAAATAAATAAATAAATAAATAAATAAATAAAACATATTATATAATGCTTAATTAGTTTTCCAGTTTGATAGTTTTTCCTATTCCTAGAGCTGGGGGAAAAATGAAAGCTCACAAAAGATCCCTGGAACCTTAATGGGGTGGTCCCATTAATTAAGGATAACTGATGCTCAATATTATTCAAATTACTAATAGTATCCAATCAGGAACTCATAAATATTTTTGTATTAGATATCACACTCTACTTAGTGCCTATTTCAAAAGTCTTTTGCTGTAACTTGCCCTTATCTATACCTTTACTGGATCACCAACACCTCAATAGCTTTGCCATTGCACAACACATTTGCAGATGATAATTTAACTGCACCACCTTTCTCCAGATGCAAAGACATAGTTTTCTCTTCTGAATATATTTTGAGTTCAAGAAGCAATGTGTTCTTCATTTACAAATTTTACTTATGCTACTGATACTCCTTCCTACAAATCAATCCACCTCAACTGGGTTGTTGTTGTTGTTGTTGTTAGGTGCCATCGAGTCGGTATCCAACTCATAGCGACCCTCATAGGGTTTTCAATGGCTGATTGTTTCGGGATTGCCTTGGGAGTGGGTTGCCATGTCCTTCTCCCTCAACTGGGTTATCCTCCAGAAAAGTTCTATAATCTTTCAAAATTAAAATAACAAACACTCCTGTTAGTTTTGTCAAAGATCCCTTCATTACAGAGCTTTGACAATGTCCTTTCATTCCCTGCAGGGTCTTTCAACCAACTAGGACAGCCATAAGTTGTCACTGTGCTTCCAAAGCAAGAAACTGTCTTTCTCAGTCCCTAAGCTTTAGAGTGGTAACTGCTAGCCACCTACTGAGATTTCTTGGAGATAGACACTCTCACAGACCCTAAGCTTGTGGCCATGTACACCATCCTTTCTATTATAACTAGTATCATGGAATCAACACCTCACAACTTAGCCATCACTATGGAGTCCTCCTTGATACACTGTGGACTGGAACCTGGGCCTTCTGGCATATTCCACTTTCAGGAGGGAGTGAGCTCATCAGCCTTCAGTCGTTTGCCAAAAGTCATGGTGCTGGCTGCTTAGCTCCTCAGCCACATGTGGATTATGTGCCATTAACTAACTGAGTGAACAGCAAAGAATGCTTGTAGTCTGAAGAGATGGCACTGTAATCATCATTAGTAGTGGAGGTTAGTACAATATTGCTACTTACTCTGCTTATCCAAGAAGTTTTAGATAAAGGGCAGAGCACAAGTTTCAGTCCAATTGGCCAAATTTCACGAAATCATTTTAACACTGAAGCCTGAGCCAACAAATTGTCTTATATGAATATTTTTACAAACTTTTTGGCCATTGACTAAGAGCTGTCCCTTTCACGGTAAAGAATTCAGGAATAACTTGCCTTATAAAAACCCAAAATATAAATCAAGTTTTCAAATACCTCAACATATACCAAGGCCACAACACAAAGCCTCCTGAAGACACTCCTTATTGCCTCCAGAGATTCAGAACAGACATGACTGATAGTGACCAAGGCACATGCATGGTTCACTTCTCCAAAAACAAAGTGCATTCTTTGGAAATTCAGAAGTCTGCTATAGACTTCAGGCAGATGGTTTAATTGAAAGTTTTAATGGACTCCTGATAGAGTTTTATTAAAATTACAAAGCAACAAGTCGACTCCTAACTGATCCTTATCTTGCTCCAGAATTTAATCTGTCTTAATTCAAGGCCCTCTGCCCAATTCTCACTTCACACAAATTTTATAAAACCTTCCTATTGCCATTTCCCATATATAAAGAGGGATATGTTTCACCTCCATGTACATGAAGACTCCCTATTTATGAGTCCCTTTAATAATGTCTCTTCCTTCCTTTATAGATTTTTCAGTCCTGCCCTCAGCCCATAAAAGCTGGAAGCCATATGGACAGCACAAATTCTCATGGGATCCATTAGCCATTGATTGTTCCATGGACCAAGCACCTGCCCATCTGGTACAGGACCCTGTTGAACCTGAACTTCCACCACCTTCTAACACCCTTTCTCAATATTTGGGTTATAAGCAGTGGATAATTAACCTAGGCTTTCCTTCTCATCCTTCCAGGAAATTAAAATTAGTGGTCCTGGTCCAATCCTGTATATAATGTAGACTACTAAGAAGGAAGATTGAAAACTCCTTTAGAAAATGAAAATCATATTCAAAGATAATAATGAAATCACTATATTCCATGATGATGAAACCAGACAACCCTTTCTTGGTATAAACATATGCTAGAGGAAGTGCGCTGCACACCATTCTGTAGGATCTTGGTCTTATTACTATCTGTTAGGGAGATTTCATTGGTTCTCAATCCAGAGGCTTGAACTCTCTAAACCAGCATTTCAATCAAACATAGAAAATATAGAATTTGGCTAGTGTAGCCCAAGATTCCACCATTATACCCTTCCCCAAGCAAACAATTAACAAATGAATAAGGGAGAAAAGAATAACTTATGTTCTCATCCATTGATATATTCATGGGTGAGACCTTTGTAACAAAGGACAGATTAACAAAATAAAACCATGCACATTTTATTTAATGTAAGTTTTACATGACATGGGATATTTTGTAAATGAAAATTCAAAGAAACAGGGAAAGCTCTGTATATTTTTGCTAAATCTGTTGAAGATGTGGATAGTTGTGGAGATACATGATGGACAAAAGAGGGTATGAAGTAATGGTAATAAATTGGAGGGAATTTAGTAAGCCCTGTTTGTTCAGATTCTTTTCTGTATCTCTGTACCTTCAGGGATAAACACTCCTTTTTTCCAGATATAAATAGAAAGCATCTCTCTAGAATGAAGGTATTATGAACTACTTTTAGAGAATGATCAGCTTGGTTTTATGGCCTGTTTTAGGGGAGAAAGAGTGAGAGGAATTCTTCCTAGCTTCTATGACCTGCTTCTGCTATTTTCTCAAATGTCAAGGTGCCATATTTTAGAGTCTCATGTCCTGAACTCTGTCTGATGCATGGGTCAATAGTAATTAAATACATCAGAGGGACTACCTACACACTAAAACAGGAACACCATTTCAATCACAGATATTTAATTGGCAAAGAACTCAATATCCTATTAACTACACAACCTCAAATAAGGTCTTATATTTTAAAATGTTAAAGTTTAAGTGGGACAAAGTCACACTCACTAATGAGTTGCCTGCAACTGTTTTTACACTACAACAACAGAGCAGAGCCGTTGAATAGTTGTTACAGAGACCTTAGGACTTGTAGAGTCTAAAATGCTTACTCTCTCTGGCTCTTTATGGAAAATTTTTTCCAATCACAGATTCAGATCGTTGCTGTCCAAAAGAACATCCTGTGATATGAATGTTGTTAGTGGTAGCCGCTGGCCATAGCAAATATGACTACAAAGCTTAAGGAAATTTATTCATTTTATTTTAATAATTTTAGTTGCTACATATGGGTAATGGCCACTAGACCTTATTTTGACCAACAAATTGGATATATTATGTATTCTCTTTTTCATGAATATCTTCCATAGATAACTGCTTTGTGGCATTTAACAGCTAAGTACAGGTATTATTTGGTAATACTTAGTAAAATCAAAATTCTACACAAGCATATAATATAAACAATGTGTCATTTTAATAGTCTGCAAATTTTTGAGAGATAATTTCTCACTACAAAAATTATCTTACATATCCTATTCATATAAGATATCTCTCCAAACTGATAGATCTATGTAGTTTTTATATATAAGTTTAATACAATGAGGCAGGAACCTCAACATCCTGGGCCTAAACTTTAAGATAAGTTGTTCTTAGAAAGACGGTAAGTCTCTGAATTGATCAACTAGTTTAAAAAACAACTGTGCCACTAATCCATATTACCTTGCATCAACGATACTATTAAACAAAATTATTGTGGTTGAATGTTTTTAGAGGACATTTGTATCTCAAAGTTATTCTAAACAAGCATTGTGGAAATAAATCCATATTTTTTCTGGATCACTTGAATAGATTAAGAGATTTGGTGATTAGTGTTTGAAGTAGTATTAATACTTTCTAAATGAAATTAATTGGGAGAAGAATGTGGCAGTCCACTCCCAAAAACAATACTAAAAAACAATCAGCCATTGAAAACCCTGTGCGCGTCGCTATGAGTCAGACCTGACTTGATAGTACCTAACAAAAACAACAACTGAAACTAATGCCAAATATAGAATTATTAGAATAGAAAATTCTAGATGTGTATTAGGGAATTATGAAAGTTAAAACCTAATATAGTTAAAGATTCATACTACTTAAAAAATTACTTGTAAGAAATTAAGTAACTTTTATCTCAGGAAATAAATTTTAAGGCCTACATTTGGATAAGCTACTATGTGAAATATTGTTTATCCCTATCAAAAAATTACAGTGACTTTTGAAAATATATCTCAGCATCACACTACAGATTTCTTTTTTCTTTCTTTTTCTTTTTCTTTTCTTTTTTTTTTTTTTTTTTTGTATCAGAAGTTTGAATCCAAGCCCTTGAATATGGGAGACAAAGTGTTCTACCCCTGAGCTGCAGCCCCAGGACTAACCCCATCACTTTTTAATTATTTTGGTGGTTGTTTTGTTTCTAGACAGCATCTCACTAAGTTGTACACACAGCTTCTGGTCTCAAATTTGCCATCCTCCTGCCTCTACCTCCCAGATCTCTTGAAATACAGGCATGCACCACAGCTCTCAGCTTATCCCAGAGATTTTGTATTGAAGTATCTCTCATAATAGCAAGAACTTAGATTTCTAAAGAAACATCTTCAATCATACTCAAAAACTCCATGACTCATCTGTTGAAGCAAGTCAAATCTGTTACCAGATCATCGTGATTATTTTCCAATTTGGCATAGATTTGTTGAATTGGGTTCTTTTGTTTGTTTGGTTAGTTCTGTTTTTTTTTTTTTTTTTTTTTTTTACAGGTCCTCACTACACAGCCTACTATAGTAGTGCACACCTATAATTCCAGAACTTGGGAGACTGAGGCAGAAGAATAACAAGTCCAAGCTCAGCCTGAGGTGTATAGCAACACGATATCTAAAAATAAATAAATAAGTAAATAAACAATTTTTTATTTCCTTTTAACAGAAAAACAATATTTTACCAAATTTAGTAAATTATGTCTAAAATAGTCACCCAATTCCATAATCTCTGGTAAAAAAATTCCATATTAAGTTGGTATGACATTGAATACTACATAATCCTCTAAGTGATCTGCAATTACATAACCATCTTTATTTAAGGTTCTGAGAAGTTCAGTTTTATCAGCCTTCATTTTGGCATTTTCCATAATAACCTCTAGAAACATTGAAGCATTTTAGCCTACCAGCATAACCTTGTATATACAAATGGATTTCACTTCTGTTACTGAAATATTTATTCTGAAATAATTATTGGTGCTGAAATGATGAAAGCTCTAATAATTGTAACTCTGTTTATAAATACAAGATTTCTCTAGTGGATTGTCCTTGTTGTTGTTGTTGTTAGTTGCCGTGGAGTCTGTATCTGACTCATAGCGACCCTCATAGGGTTTTCAATGGCTGAGTGTTTCGGGATTGCCTTGGGAATGGATTGCCAGGTCCTTCTCCCATTTTTGCAGTGCTGGGAATTGAACTCAGGGCCTCAGAGACTGCAGCACAGCACTCTACCAAATGAGCTAAATCCCAGCCCAGTGGATTGTCCTTATGTGTTTCCTTTTCTGAAGACTACTTTATACTTCTTTTATTTCTCAAATGTCAAAATGCCTCTTTCTTCCTCCCTCTTAGTTCAGCTTCTAAACTCAGCTTTTAATTTATTGAGAAAATAAAAGGATAAAAGCATCATTGTCCCACCATCAAATCTACAAGCCAACTTCCTTCAGCACTCAGTACTTAAATTTTTATCTTCCTGTTGCATTTCATATTAATGCATACAGTCCATTCATCCATTTTAATCTCTTCTTCATTTCCAAACTTGTGGATATATCATAATACTTTTATAATTTAAAAAATCAGCAGTATTGTAAGGTTGAATGCAGGGCATCACATATGCTTTCCAAGGGGAGCTGCACTCACTAACCACTTTTTTTTATTATAACATAGATTCTCCCTAAGTTACTCAGGCTGCCTCAGACCTCAAACTTGTGATCCTCCTGCTTCAGCCTCTTGAGTCACTGGGATTACAGGAGGATGGGGCCAGGCTTGGCTATCTTCTTAAAAATTAAACTGATATATTGAAACATAAAATTTATACATATTACATGAGTGTTACATGATGTTTCAGTATATGTTTACATTGTGTAAAGTTTAAAATGTGTACAAAATATCTCTCTCTTCAAACATTTATTATTTCTTCATGATGAAAATATTCAATATCCTTTCTTCTAGCTTTTTGAAACATACACTACATTATTGTTGTCTATACTCACCCTACTGTGCAATAGCACATCAGAATGTGTTACTAATAGACACATTTTTCTTCAGTTTTGTACTTACCTGTGTACATCTAGGGAGCTGATAAGAATTTCCTCCAGGCATATTCTTAGATATGTACTGTAGGACTTGAGAAGTTTCAATTTTGCTTGCTATTACTACAGTGGTCTCCAAAATGATCAGGCATATTTATATTTTCTAAGATCAGGGATTGAGAATTTTCCAAGTCCTTGTGAAATTGATATTGTATCATTTTTGTTCTTAACAGGCTTGAAAGTATGAAATGGGATGATATCCCATTTATAATTTGAATTTTCTTATCTACTGGTGAAATCAAGTGGCTTTTATGTTAACACATATTCTTTCATTTTGGTATATTACTTTGCTACATTTCTAAGTCCATACATATTGATAACATTTATTCTATTTCAAATATTGTGTCATAAACAATACACTGAAGGAAATACCAGAATATCTTGTTATCTAAATTCTCATTATCCCAGTATATACTATAACAACTTACAGATCTCCCTATTGAATCAATACCATGAAATTGAGTTTAAGTCTTAGAATATATACTGCAACCATATCTAGTTGTTTACTTGATAGGGTCAGGATTATGCCTTATGATTGTTTAAAAGTATCATGCATTTTCACATTCATCTTCCCAGCACATTTCCTGGTAGTGGAAACCTTCAAGAGCCCCAGCATTACCCATAAAATCTCCTAAGCTACTTCACACCTTTTTCTCTCTCTTCAAATTGTCAACAATTTCTTTACCCCTTAGTCTCACTAATGCTTTTGCTTATTATATCACTGATAAAAAGGAAAAACATTCTACAAAACCACTTGTATATATACTTAAACATTGAGCCTTCCTGTTCAGTGAATAAAATGTCACTACTCATATTGGCCCCCACACGTCTGTCAGTTTGCCACACTGTGGGGGCTTGGGTGTTGCGATGAGGCTGAGAGCTCTGCCACTGGTACCTTGGATATGAGCAAGATTACCCATGATGGACAGGTTTTCAGGTGAGCTTCCAGACTAAGACAGACTAGGGAGTAGGAACTGGCCAGCCACTCTCGCAGCAACTAGCCATGCCATTGAAAACCCTATGAATAGCGAAGAAACACTGTCAGATATAGTGCCAGAAAATGAGCCCCCCAGGTTGGAAGGCACTCAAAAGGCTACTGGAGAAGAGTTGCCTCCTCAAAGTAGAGTCTACAGTGATGACTGAAATGGAGTAAAGCCCCAGGGTGCTCAACTTGCTGATGTGGCATGACTCAAAATGAGGAGAAACAACTGTAAACATCCATTAATAATTGGAACATGGAATGTATGCACTATGAATCTAGGAAAATTAAAAATTGTTAAAAGAGAAATGGAACACATAAACGTTGACATTCTAGGCATCAGTGAGCTAAAATGGACCGGCATAGGCCATTTTGAGTCAGACAATCATATGGTCTACTATGCTAGGAATGATAAACTAAAGAGAAATGAGGTTGCATTCATCATCAAAAAAGACATTTCAAGATCTGTCCTGAAATACAATGTTGTCAGTGATAGAATAATATCCATATGCCTACAAGGAAGGCCAGTTAATATGACCATTATTCAAATTTATGCACCCACCACTAAGGCCACAAATGAAGAAAGGGAAGGCGTCTATCAGCTTCTGCAATCTGAAATAGATCAAACATGCAATCAAGACATACTGATAATCACTGGTGACTGGAATGTAAAGGTTAGAAACAAAGAAGAAGGCTCAGTAGTTGGAAAATAAGGTCTTGATGACAGAAACAAAGCTGGAGATTGCATGATAGAATTTTGTCAGACCAATGACCTTTTCATGGCAAATACATTTTCTCAACATCATAAACAGAAATGATACACATGGACTTCACCAGATGGAACGTACAAGAATCATATTGACTACATGTGTGCAAGGAGATGATGGAAAAGCTCTACACAAAATGTCAAAACAAGACCAGGTGCTGACTCTGGATCAGACCATCAACTTCTCCTATGCAAGTTCAAACTGAAGCTGAAGAAAATTAGGACAAGTATACAAGAGCCATGGTATGACCTGAGTATATCCCACCTGAGTTCAGAGACCACCTCAAAAATAGGTTTAATGCATTAGACACAAATGATAGGAGACCAGAAGAGCTATGGCACTACATAAAAGATATCATTCAAGAAGGAAGGAAAAAGTTCTTAAAAACACAAGAAAAAAAGAAAAGACCAAATTACCTGTCAAAAGAGACAGTAGAACTTGGTCTTGAATGTCCAGCAGCCAAAGTAAAAGGAAGACATGATGAAGTTGAGGAACTAAACAGAAGATTTCAGAAGGCAGCTCGAGAAGACAAAAACAAATATTATAATGACATGTGCAAGGAGGTGGAGGCACAAAACCAGAAGGGAAGAACGCACTCTGTGTTTCTCAAGCTTAAGGGAGTGAAGAAAAAATTCAAGCCTCGAGTGGTAGTAGTGAAAGATTCTACAGGGAAAATATTAAATGATGCAGGAAACATCAAAAGAAGATGGGCAGAATACACAGAGTCATTATACAAGAAAGAATTGGTGGATGACCAGCCATTCCAAGAGGTTGCATATGAAGAGGAACCAATGGTGTTGAAGGACAAGGTGGAAGCTGCCTTGAAAGAACTGGCAAAACACAAGGCTCCAGGAATTGATGGGATACCAATAGAGATGTTTCAACAAACAGATGCAGCACTGGAGGTGTTAACATGTCTATGCCAACAGATTTGGAAAACTGCTACTTGGCCAACTGACTGGAAGAGATCCATATTTGTGCCTATTCCCAAAAAAGGGGATCCAACTGAATGTGCAAACTATTGGACAATATCATTAATATCGCACACAAGCAAAATTCTACTAAAGATCATTCAGAAGCGACTGCAGCAGTATATAGACAGGGAATTACCAGAAAGTATAGCGGGATTCAGAAGAGGGCGGGGAACCAGGGATATCATTGCTGATGTCATGTGGATATTAGCTGAAAGCACAGAGTATCAGAAAGCTGTCTATCAATATTTTATTGATTATGCAAAGGCATTTGATTGTGTGGATCATAACAAATTATGGATAACACTTTGGAAAATAGGAATACCAGAACACCTAATTGTGCTCATGAGAAATCTGTACATGAACCACGAGGCGGATGAAGGTGTGCCTGACTCATGCCATGGTATTTTCAGTGGCATCATATGGTTGTGAAAGCTGGACATTGAACAAAGGAGACAGAAAAAGAATTGATGCTTTTGAATTGTGGTGCTGGAGACATCTATTGAATATATCATGGACTGCCAAAAGAACCAACAAATCTGTCCTAGAAGAAGTGCAACCAGAGTGCTCCTTGGAAGCAAGAATGGGCAGACTGCATCTTACATATTTTGGACATGTAGTCAGGAGAGATCAATCCCTGGAGAAGGACAACATGTTTGGGAGAGTGGCAGGTCAACGCAAAAGAGGAAAACCCTCCACCAGATGGATTGACACAGTGTGTGCAACAATGGGCTTAAATATAAATAAGATCGTTTGCCTGGCACAGAATCGGTAAGTGTTTCGATCTGCTGTACATAGGGTTGCTATGAGTCAGACTCAACTCAACGGCACCTAACAACAACAACAACAACTCATATTGCAGACTAATTCTTCCACAGCCCTGCCAGATATCCTCCATTAAAATCCATCTTGTTTTCTCCAGCATAAACAGTTTTTCACTCTTGTATTATTCCCATTATCATATCACCATGTTTTAAAAGCTTTCCTTGGGGGCCCACATTTTCTAGCTGGCACTCTATTACTCTATTTCTTTATATGGCAACACTCTTTGAAGCAATCACCATTTCTCCCTTTTTCATATTTTCTTTATTTCAATAATTGCACTCAAAGTTATCACATTTAGGGACTGATAATTACCATCTTACCAAATTCTCTGTCTTCATCTTTTTTGACTTCCCAGTAAATACTCTTTCTTTAACTGGCCATACTTCAAGTATTCCTATTTCAATAGCCACTTTTTCTTAATCTTTATAGCTGACTCCAACTTTGTTTCCATATCTCTAAATTATCAAGAGTCTCAATATTATCCTTGCCTCGCTCTTTCTTCTACTCTATCTTCTCTCCTTCCCTAGAGAATCTCATTCTGCCTATGGGCTTTAGAATTTCAAGTATGTATCTCCCACCCTAACTTCTTTCTTGAGCCCAGATCTTTGTCCCCCACTGTCTACTTCACGTTTTTGTTGGTTATCTATAAAACTGGCATATCAAACTATGTCCAAAATAGGACTACTACTCCCGCCACACACATTTCACTCCTATGTACTTTTCCCAACATTCCTATAAAGTGTGTCAGGCCAAACACCAAGAAGTCATCCTCAGTTCCTTTTTTCGTATAATTTAACTTTACATTATGTAAAATTCATGTAGTAAGTAATTTATCTTCCAAATTAAGAATAATGGCTAGCATGGTATAGATACTTACCAAATATGTATTGAATGATGAATGAAAGCAGTAGCAAAACTCATTTCTATGTAAAATAAATAAATATTTTCTTAAACCATAGATGAGAGATTTTGTGGGAGTAGGGATTGAGATTTGGCATTGTTTTCATATGCTTATATAAAAATGTTCTAGAAATAGTCAATTGAGAATATGATTATTTGTATTTTAAACTGATATTCCACTGGCATAGCTGTTATACTTCTGACTTTTTCAGGTGTGTTATTTTTGGCTTTCTTTCCTGGTGGATTTCCTGATATTTTATGCTGTTTCCACATCTTTCAATCTAAATGCATAATTTTTAAAAAATTAGCCATTTGTTGAGAAAATGTAGTCCCTAGTGACATTCAAGGGTATCCAGAAAAAGAAAAAGGCACCTACAATTATTTAAGATGGATTTATAGTACTTCTGACAGTACAGGTTAAACAAATAGTTAAGAAATTCAAAACAGAGCAATTCAAATCCTTCAAAAGAAGTCATCAGTTCTATGTATGTCTAGTGAAGAAACTTTATAGGAGCACTTGATTATTTTTATTTGGACTATAAACTATTTTAAGCAGTAGGACAGAATAAAAGGACAGTATATTTCTTCTTATAAAAAATAACTTTGATAATTCCCAACCTCTTTTACATATTGACTTTTGGTCCTCTTCCTAAGAGTATGCCTCAGTAGTGAACTGAATATCTGTTGTTTTTATCTTCTTGGCCACTTGTTCATCTAAAAAGGGCAGTTCCTACTCCCACCTGGTGGAGCCTATACACACCTGGATTCACTTTCTCAATTTCAGGGTTCATATGAAAGAAAAAATCCAGTCAATTCGCTTTGCAAAGATTGATAAAAATCTTGGGAAATGTATGGTTGGTATGCACTGTCCTCTGGCATTGCTAGATTAAGTATAATCCAAGCTTTATCTGATGATGGCAAAAACTCCTTGAACATGAAACCATCAGAAAGTAAAACTGAGCAGAGAAAAGGCACAAAGAAGAGACAGTATATCATAATTCATTATATTATGTGGGTTCCTGGATCTAGCTATGCCTAAATGACACTAAATTTTTATGATTCTGAGCTAATATGCTCTAGTATTTATTGAGTTTTTATTACTTATAACTAAAAGTATCTTTACAAATACAATTAAAAGTGTTATGTAAATACATTTACAATTATCTTAAATAATTTTCAATTACAATATGTTAATAGGCTTTGGTCTACTGCATGACACTAAAACCAGAAAATATTAGTATTTAGAGTCCTTGAGTTTTACTTAGAATCACTAAATGGCAGAATATGTCAAAAATGAAGTAAAAGTCCATGATCTAAATGTAATTCTGACATTGTTGACTTATCTAGGAATTAGAGAATTATTAAATTGTATTAGTGAATGCATACAGTTTTCGTTATCCTCCAGTCTCTGCTGTCTGTTAGTCTTCTCTATAGGTCTTTTCTCCAACTTATTTTACTTTCCTCACTTTTTGTACTCTCTCTGTGTTGTTTATATACTTTTCTAATTTCATGGCTGACCTATGTGCTGATGGCTTTCAAATTTTTATATTTTCTCCTGATTTTCAGATTTCTGTAAACAACCGCTAATGAATATATTTTCTTACATGAAAGTACAATTTTGTCCTATTATTTCTTAGTCTCAGGTGAAATCATAATTACCATCATTGAGTAAATATCAGGAGAGAATAAGAGGAAATAGGAGCTTTAAAACCTATTAGTGCACAAAATGATGTTTATCATGGGTTAGGAACCCCTACTATGTGCTGTTCTAATAATTTAAATAGCAACTCAGGGGAAATTAGGTATATAAATTAAATATTCTCCCCTGGTCCCTTATTGAGCTACATAATGCTAGATAATCAACTCTAACATAAACAGATTAGGACATAAGTGGCCTGCCAACTCAATTCCAATATCCTTTTCTCAGTGCTTTCCTAGTCTTATAGCAGTCACCTAGGTAAGTACCCTGATGCCCAAATTCTTGGAGTCATAGGTTTGTTCATTTCCCCAAGTCCTGATAGTTACTCAATTTCCCACCTAAATGTATCTCCACTTATTTTTTTGGTGTTTTCCCTAATTCTATCATGATTTTATATTTTGCTTGAAATCTGTAGCAGCCTTTCATTGACCAATAACACTTTATAACTGATGTTTCACTGAGCCTTCTCTAGGGTGAATTAAGAACTCTTAATATGTGGTTTCCTAATAGCATGTGTGCATTTGGAATCATTTTATTTAGCACATATCAATACACTTTTATTTATGTGTCTGCTCCTGTAGATAAGGACTAATTTGCCTTATTATTGTTATTCAATGTGAAATGATAAAATACTTATGGTCCCTTCAAAATATGACAAAGAACATTTATCATTTTGTTGTTGTTGGGTGCAGTTAAGTTGGATCCAACTTATAGCAACCCTATGTGCAACAGAACAAAGAACTACTCCACACTGTGCCATGCATACACTCTTTTTATGTTTGAGCCCAATGTTGTGGCCATTATGTTTATTCTCACTTTGAGTCATGCCACATCAGCAAAAATCAGTACCAGGGCCTTTACTCCATTCCCATCGTTAAGGTCTACTCTACTTTAAAGAGACAACTCTTCCCAGTTATTTCTTGGGTGACTTCAAGCCTGGGAGGGTCATTTTCTGGCACTATATTTGACAGTGCTTCTCTGTTATTCATCAAATTTTCAATGGCTAATTGTTGTTTCAGGAGTGGGCTACCAAGTTCTACTCCCTAATCTGTCTTAGTCTGGAAGGTCTGCTGAAACCTATCTACCGTGTGTGTCCCTACTGATAGCTAAAATGCTAGTGGCATAGCTTTTAGCTTCAGAGGAACATGTAAGTTCCTACCCCACAACAATCTGACAGACATGTGGAGGATTTATCAATTTATTGGGTTTCATTTCTTTGTTTCTTATATCTTTTTTTTTTTTTTTTGAGATAGAGTCTGTCCATGTAGCCTAGGATGGCCTTCCACTCTAGGTTTTTCTTCCCTGCCTCTGTCTCCTGAGAGTTACAATTACTTTTAGGTATGTAAAACTATACCTGACCTCATTTGCATTTTTTATGAATTATCCCTGCTTATCAGTGAAGCAAAGAAAATCCAGGGAATTTATCTAAATTATCAATCAATTTGTCCTTGCATTCCAACATTGTATCTGGGGTTAAGAATTTGCTTCATGATCTTCAGCCTTTTGTATATATATTGTGGAGCTGATGGCTATGTAACGTTATTGTTCCTATTTTGTGCCTTAGTAACATGCTCAAAGTAATGTTTAATCCTCTGGGTTAAGACTCTAATAAGCCTAATGCTGTTCTTTTTAAATCTTGTCTATTTTCAAACTCAAGAACAAATTGCACAAGTTGAAACATTTACTCTGATTGGAACATTCTTCTCCAAGTTCTCTTTGCTACCATTTTGCCCTATGCACACATACTCGGCAACACCTTCACAGAGTACACTTGGAAAGTTGCCACCAATACTCCTGGTCATTCCCACCTTCTGCAATTCACCATGTGTCTTTTTCCTTTGTTACTGTTTTTCTCAAAACAGTAATAATTATCTGACATCATTTTATTTTCTATTGATTTGCTTATTTCTTTACTCACTACTAAAACACAAACTCTTGAAGCCACAGACTTTGTTTTATTTTCCCTTTTATCCTAAGAATCTAGAGTAAAAAGTAGGATACCATAGGCCTACCATAGATATTTCTTGAAATAAATAAAAACTGATGCATGAAGTTATACTACTCTCCTATTCCCTTCTATTCCATGCAGAAATATTATGAGCAATAGTTTGTTATGTTTATATTGTTGATTATTAAGGTTTTCACTCCCTTCCCAATTTCAACAATATTATCATGGTCATTCTTGTCATTTAATATAAATATAGTAAAATCAGTGCTCCTTGTTTTGTATTTAGCATCTGTGCATTTGACCAAGTGTAGCTAAAAAAACGTTAAGGAAAAAATTGCCTTTTTTCATTATTCACAAAAAATACAATATAATAACTATTTATATATTATTTAAATTATACTAGGTATCATAAGTAACTATAAATAACTTATATGGGGGATGTGTGTAGGTTACACACAAATACTACACTTGATAGAAGGGACTTTAGCATCTGCAGAATTTATCACAAGAGGTATTTAACCAAACGCCCAAGGACAGTGAGGGACAACTGTATAAACATAATCATTTTGCCTGTTTCTTTTTTGTTTTCCTTACCATTATCTGAAACATGAAGCATCACTTAATGGTTTCCTTCTCATTCACTATATAAAGTATTCTTCTATTACTTATACATTTTTAATATATGCAATCTTTATATTTTCTTGTTAAATTTCTAGTTCTGTACTTTTTAGCTAGGATTGCAGAGAGTGTGAAAAAATATTTTCTCATTAGTTGTAAGAATGTCATGATCCAAGATATTCTAAATAAGGATTAGATTTTATTAGATTTCTATTAAGAACAGTGAGCTCTCTTGCATTCCTCTCCTAAGATTAGTCTTCAGAGGGAAAATGAAGAAATATCAACTCCATGTTTTAAATTATGCTGTCTAAGAGTAACAGGTGAAAATACGGCAAAGTGTTTGTATAATGACTAGGGACAGACAACTGCAGTCCATTCATTCCCAAACAAATAGAAACTATGTGTGGGTACTAGAGTTTCAGAATACTTTCAAAGTATTGGTTAATCACATAAAAGATGATGAACAGGTGATGACAAGGCAACCACCAACTTATCACATTTTACAGTGCATGGGTATTCCATTCATCCGCCATTCATTTTGACTGTTGTGCTTCCATTATTTTTTAAAAAGTACTGTATATATTTCAGGTATATGCCATGAGATTATAAGTTAAATATGTGGTAATGGTTGCTATGGTAGAACAAATTAACATACCCAGCACCTCACCTAGTTACCCTTCTCTCATACCATGGCAAGAAGAGTAATATTCCTATGGTACTATGCTGGTGGAGTAAGTCAGATACAGAAAAATATGGCATGATTTCACTTATCTGAAGAATATATATATATATATATTCTGAAGAATATATATATATTCTGAAGAATATATATATATATATATGTTTATATCTATCTATAGCTATATCTGTCCACCTCTCTCTCTCTCTCTCTCTCTCTCTCTCTCTCTCTCTCTCAGAGAGTATATGCTTATGTATATGGTCAAACATACAGAAATAGAAAATAAAACAGCCACCAGCAGTAGCACTAGGAATATTGGAGAAAATAAGGAGATATATTTCAAAGGATATAAAGTCACAGATATGTAAGGTGTTCATGGCTTTCAGATCACAGGGGAATTTGATATTTAGGGGTCAGGAAAAACAAGTAAATGTGAAATATTTTCTGCTCAAGTTCTTATTATGTGTGATATTTGTTTTCTTGACTCATGTCAAGATTCAAAGGCAAACCTTAAAATATGCCAACACTTAAGTATTTCTTAAAACCTTCTTTGTTTATCTGTGTGTTTGTTTGATACGAAAATGCATGTGCCTATTTTAATAGTTTAATAGATGAAGGTACTAGAAATATTTGGTTAGATTTTATTTTCCAAATTGGAATTTGACTCTAACACAAAATTACATTTTTGATATTTTTCAGAAGGTGAATGGTATTTTGAAGTATGTGTATTTCTCTGTATTTGTGTATGAAAAAAAATTTTTGAAACAGCTTTCTTGAAAAATAAGTATTTCAGAGTGTGAGTAGCTGGTTAAGGGAATGGATCCCAGAAATATATTTACTGGGTAAAAATTGTTTCACTGGTTACTCGTCATGTGACCTTGGGCTTGCAGTGTTGACCCTCTATTATGTTGCAAAATAATAATGAGAATATTGATACTTAAATAATAGTGTTCAAGGATTAAAACATGTTAATATATAAGAACCTGGAATGACACCTTAGGTGTAACACAGATATTTGAATAGGAGAAATATAATATAAATGTTATTTAAGGAAAACAAAAGCAAAGCAAACCATGCATAAAACATTAAATGTACCAATTTAATATGATGAAAAATTAATGGATACATTTTTTCTTTGTAAATTTGTGTCAGTTGGAAGCCAAAATGAGTTAATAATACAGGATCCCAGGAAAAGTGCAGAAAACACAGAGAAGCTGGTGGGTCATTCACAGCATGCAGACAGCAGAGGAACAACCCTGCCTAAACTGGTAAGTGCAGTTGACTTGTGGCAGCATGGTGCCACAACAAATGAATAGAGCCCTGATCCAGGAGAGCTAGAAATAGTGAATGGCCCCAGTTCCCAATGAGGCTTCCAAGACAAAAAGAGATATGGAGATGTCTTTGAGGGCCACATTCCCTGACAGGAACGTGCTCTGAAGAGCTGAAACTGATCCCACATTGTGTTAGCTCTTCTGGAATGGTGTTAGAAGAGACAGCAGTGGTTTCTGAAAACCTGGGGTGAGTGCACACTGGGGAGCTATGAAGCTACACTGTTTGCTCCCTGAGGACATTGGCTATGAGTCTCTGGGGAGGACTACCCAGACAGTAAACTCAGTGTCCGCAAGCACCATAAGAGCAGTGGGGGCGGTGCAACACCAGGGCACAAAGGTTGCCAAGTACTAGGAAGCTGGTGAGACACTGTCCTAGGATACCCAGAGAAGGAGAGTGCCAGGAAGCTGCAGAGACATGTTAGTTTTCTGTGAACTGGACATTCCTGGCGTATGTGACCATGCAAGCAGCCTTAGGGAAGATAGCAGTTGTATGTACGTGTTGAGTGACTTGGAGACGCCTCCTGCCATGGCAGTTTATGGCTGCTATGAATTCCATCAGATGGCAGCTGGCTGATAGGTAGGACTTCCTGGGAAGGCCCTGTTCAGAGGACTCCTAGACTCCTAGAAAGACTGCTCAGCTGTGTGCTGGATTCTGTTTTATTTTCACTTTTTTCTTTCCGCTTTTTAAATTGTATTCATCTCTATACTTTTCATTTGTCAAGTTTTTAACCATTTTCCTTTTCAGGTTATCCTTAGCTATTTGATTACAATACTTGGAACACTTTACAATTTTTTTTTTTTGGTCTAAAAAGGGAAAAAGCGGCAAAAGAGAAAGACAAAACTGAATGCTTATTATTTTACCTCTTACAATTTTTTATAGCCATATATAATATATATATGTGTGGATATATATTACACACTATATAAATATATATATATATATAGCTTATTCTTTTCTTTCCCATGCTCTAATACTCTCCTTCCTGCCTGCTCTGCTAACTTCTATCTAATCCAGAGGTTTCCCTTCCCCCACTCCCTCTATTTCCCTTAGCTTGTATCCCTCTGCTGTCAATATCTTTACTAAAATCAATATCTAACTCCAAAACTTATTCATCATTATCCCTACCAATACCTTTCCATATGTGATTTCTTAAGTTGTGGTGTTGTTAGGTGCTCTCGAGTCGGTATTCAACTCATAGAGACCCTGGCACAACAGGAAAAACACTATTGTCAGTGCTTCTCTGCTGTTCATAGGATTATCAATGGCAAATTTATTTTTGGGAGTGGGTTGCTGGGTCTGTATCCCAAGCCTACTGCACCTGGTGTTCCCCGGCGGTCTCCCATCCAAGTACTAACCAGGCCTGACCCTACTTAGCTTCTGAGATCTGAAGGGAGCAGATGCCACAGGGCTATGACTGCAGGCTCTTAAATTGTTTGTTGTTGTTGTTAGGTGCCGGCCAGTGGAGTCTGACTCATAGCGACCCTCATAGGGTTTTCAATGGCTGACTGTTTCGGGATTGCCTTGGGTGTGAGCTGCCACGTCCTTCTCCCATTTTGTGGTGCTGGGAATTGAAATCGGGACATCAGAGACTGCAGCGCAGTGCTCTACCAACTGAGCTAAATACGAGCCCTCTTAAATTGTAGGTGTCCTCAAATTATATCAACTCTAATTATAAATGTGATTTTGCTCAGAGTTATTACTGTAGCACCAGATTGATTTGTCTGCTCTGAGTATACTAGGGCTCAATATCTCAAAAGAAAGCTATCTACAAAGAAGGCCCCCCAACCTAGAAACAGAGGAAATATGAAAAAGATAATAAGAATTCCCTAAATGACCATAATCTTACAATAACTGAAACTGAAGATGCAAAAATGCTTATAATGCTAAAGAATTCAAAAATATGAAAACTAAGTGACATGAAAGAAAACACAACAATGTAGATGAATGCAATTCAGACACTCAAAAAACAGTATGTGAATTAGAAGAATTTAGCAAAGAAATTGAGAGATCAAAAAAAAAAAATCAAACAGAAATGGTAGAATTGAAAAACACAATAGACCAAATAAAAATTATAATAGAAAGTAACAAAGACATATTATATCAAGCAATAGAAAGAATATTGGTGACAGAAGACAAGGTTGAAGAGCTATTTTACTGAGAAATCTAGATGGAGAAAAAAACCAAAGGAATATAAACACAGCATAGAAGAAGTATGGGACAAGATGAAGCAACATTATTAAGAATCTCAGGTATACAAGAAGGAGGCAAAACTAAAACTAGAAACATAGACAACCTATTCACTGAAATAATAGATGAAAAGTTGCCAAACCTAGGAGAAAATATGGACACCTAAATAGTAGAGTCATTCAGAACTCCAAATAAATTATACCCAAACTGATCTCCATGTAACATTATAGTAGGAATACTAAAACTCCAAAGCAAAGGAACAATTTTAAAGGCTGCAAGAGAAAAATGCCAAAAATGCCAAGCAAGTTTGTCTTTGCTTACAAAGACAAATCCATCTAAATAACATCATACCTTTTAATAGTATCCGTAAAAGCAAGGAGAACATGGAATGGTATATTTCAAGTTCTGAAAGCAAATAACTGCCAACCAACAATGTTGTATCCATCAAAAGTATCCTTTAAAATACATGGAGAAATAAAGACTTTCAAGATAAAAACAAATTTAAAAAATTCATGTCCACAAAACCAGCATTGCTAAGGATGCTTAAGGAAATCAAACATAGAGAAAGAAGAAATATAGCACTGAAGGCAAGACCACAGTAATAAATAATATCAGTGATAGGAATGCTTGGACAAATGAAATGTAAGAAAGAAGCAAGGATATCCAACTTAATAAATCAGTAAAACTCTAATATGAACAGGAATAAGGAATAAGCAACACTCAAACCCACTAGAAAAACTACCAACAGAATTATTCAAAACACCAAACTCCTCTTAATAATAATTCAAAATGTAAGTGGTCTTAACCCTTCACTTAAAATATACCAATTAGCCATTTGGAATTAAAAAAACCTCCCTCTATTTGTAGCATCCAAGACCCATATAATTCAAAACTGAAAATTAAAAATTTGGAAAATGATATACCAAGCATGAGGAAGCCAAAGAAAAGCAAGGATAGCCATACTGATACCTAACAAACTTGACTTCAATGCTTATCAGAAAGGATATAGAAGGCCAATACATGTTAATAAAGGAATAATCAACCAAGAGGACATAAACATAGTAAACATTAATACACCAATACATCTAATTTCATAAAACAAACATTACTGGCCATGAAGGAACACATAGGTTCAGAAACAATAATAAACATGATCTCAATACCCTACTCTCTTTATTAGACAGATCAACAAAGAAACCATGGATGTAAACAATACCATAGACCAATTGGATTTAACAGACACTTACAGAATATTCCATTCAATGGATGCACAATACACATTCTTCTCAGGACCACATTGAACTTTTCCTAAGATCACATTTTAGTTCACAAAACTAGCCTCAACAAATATGAAATAATTGAAGTTATTCCTTATATCTTATCAGATCACAATGGAATAAAACTAGAAAACAATAGCAAGAGAAACTACAAGAATGTTCCAAATACATAGAAATTGAATTACCCACTTTCAGAAAGGAAATTAAAAAGTTCCTAGAATCAAATGAAAATGAAAACATAACCCAGCCAAACCTCTAGGATACAGCAAAGAGTTCTACAAGTAAAGGCATAGCTATGAATGCCTACATCAAAAAGCTAGAGAAAGCCCAAATAAATAATTTAATGATGCATCTTAAGACATTAGAAAAACAACAAGCCAACCCTAAAACTAGCAGATGAAAAGAAACAATTAAGATCAAGGCAGAAATCAATGAAATATAAACTAAAAACAAAACACAAAGAATCAGTGAAACCAAGAGTTGATTGTCCAAATTAGTCACATTAATAATGTGTCACAGAAGGAATTTTAAAGGAAAATAATGACTTGTAAGGCTCTCTTACCTCAAAAATTAGTCTGAGATTTTTTTTTTTT
>VMDO01028096.1:0-24384 GCA_007922755.1 Pedetes capensis
AATATGTAAGATGCAGTTTGGCCATTTTTGCTTCCAAGGAGCACTCTGGTTGTACTTCTTCTAGGACAGATCTGTTGGTTCTTTTGGCAGTCCATGGTATATTCAATAGATGTCTCCAGCACCACAATTCAAAAGCATCAATTCTTTTTCTGTCTCTCTTGTTCAATGTCCAGCTTTCACAACCATATGATGCCACTGAGTCAGACGCACCTTTGTCTTTAATGTGACATCTTTGCTTTTCAATACTCTAAAGAGATCTTTTGCCACAGCTTTTCCTAGAGCAATGTGTCTTTGGATTTCTTGACTGCTGGTTCCACGGGTGTTGATTATAGAGACAAGCAAAGCAAAATCTTGGACAACCTCAATCTTTTCTCCATTTATTGTGAAGTTGAGTGCTGACCCAGTCATAAGGATTTTTGTTTTGTTGATGTTTAGTCGTAACCCATATTGAAGGCTATGATCTTTGATCTTCATCAGTAAGTGTTTTAAATCCTCTTCACTTTCAGCAAGCAGAGTTGTGTCATCTGCATAACGCAGGTTATTAATGAGTCTTCCTCCAATCTTGATGCCACGTTCTTCCTCATAAAGTCCAGCTTCTCAGATTATTTGCTCAACGTATAAATTGAAGAGATAGGGTGAAAGTATACAGCCCTGACGAACACCTTTCTCAACTTTGAACTACTCAGTGTTTCCTTGTTCTATTCGAACAACTGCCTCCTGGTTCATGTACAGATTTCTCATGAGCACAATTAGGTGTTCTGGTATTCCCATTTTCCGAAGTGATGTAGGAATCAAAAAATTTTTAAACTTAAAAAATAGAGGAGAAAAAAATTAAAGGTAGTTCTCTAGAAAGTGAGAAGAGGAAGGGAACGGACTAGGCCAAATCTATGAGCATGAAACCCAACAGGAAAAATGAAGAGGAAGACATTGACATTTCAGCCAAATAGGCAGGGAGCTCTTATGTTAAAGAAAGTCCGGAATATTCAGTAGTATAAAGGAAAATGAACCTGGGTTACAAATGAATGCAAAACTTTCTTATTTTGTTTAGTGTCCTATTAAAACGAAAAAATGGATACTTCAATTGTTATTTTTTTTTTTAACTTCAGAGTCAGATTCCAATGAAACAAATAAATTTCATCTCCTATTTACATCATTTTTTTTCAGTACTGGGAGGTTGAACCCAGGACCTCACATATGCTAGGCAAGTGTTCTACCATTGAGCTTACCTCTAGCCCTTTTTTCTTTTCTTTTATTCTTTTGAGATAGGGTCTCACTAAGTTGTGCAGGCTGCCTCTGGCTTCCAACTTGTGATCCTCCTGCCTCAGCCTCCTGAATTGCTGAGATTGCAGGCATGTGCCACGGTACCCAGCTATATCTTTCTTTATGTGCTACTTACCATTTTCCATAGAACAAAACTCAGTGAATTTTGAAACATTTAATGCTTTTTTGTATGATAATCCTGCATAAACAGAATACTGTGAAGTCAGATAATTTATTTTATTGACTTTATCAAACTAGATTTATTGGAGATTTGTGTAAAATTTTAGACAACAGTATTTTCCATATTTAACTCTTCAACAAGCTTTTTATACATTTTGAAGATTAAAATCTTTTATTGCTTTTTGGTAGAATGAAAGGTCTTGCTAGTGACATTTTCAATTACATGAAATTATGCGTTTTTGAGGGACAAGACCCTGTTGACTATGTTTCAGTCCTTAACATTGGCCTGACATGTAGTTGTTGTCCAATAAATAAGTATTGAATTAAAATCTAAGGTGCAGTAATACAGTGTGTACAAATATGTGTATGTAAATTAACTACATAATTCACAATGATTGTCATGTAGATTGGAGCCAAGAATTGCTCATTGTTAAAAGTTTCTATATTTTCCAGTCTATGTCAAGGTACATTATCCATCAATTTAATTGTTTATAATAAAGCTTCAGCTCATCAAAGTGTCTTTAATTGGTGAGCTTTGATCTTTAGCCAAGGGCTTTCTAATATATAACAATCTATTTGACATTAGCAAGCAGGGCACAGAGAACATATGGTAAAACTTTACTTTTATGAGACAGAGTCAAATTTCAGCCATCAGACAGATTTCACAGCTAGCTAATAAAATTCACCTGTCAGGCTATGTAATCTAAAATCTAAAAATATTCCATTGCATCCCCTATGGCACTTAGTTTGGAAATAGGGATCAGTGAGAGTAGATGTTGAAAACCAAGGTAGATAAATGTGTTTCATACCCTCTTCCTTGGCTTGTTGTGTATTTTTCTTCCCACTTTCTACATGCCCCCTCCTTCTTTATCTACATCTCTTGAGCATCTAGTACAGTAACAGCTTTCAAGAAGATTGAACACACTAAAGGCCTTGGGACATTCGGTTTACTGCTTCCAAAAGATCTGAAATCAGAATAGAGAAGGAAAAGTGTTACAATTTAAAACTGGAGAGATGGAAGTGGCAAATAAATCCTGCATATACTGGTGAGCTGAAAGTGGCCATGTGGAAATAAACATAAACAACAATGAAATGGAAACTGGAATCAAAGCTCATTGCCCTCTATTTTCACCTCCTATTTTTCAGAAACTCAGGAGAGTCTTGCTTCCTTTCATCTCTACTTTGAACGGAAAGATCAGTGTTAATTCAATTGACCTAAACTCGGAAGTGCAGAACCTTTTCACATTTACAATGAATGCATTTCATACTTTCCTCCTCTTGCAGTTCCCTTTCATCTCCCCTGCCTCCCTTTCTCCCTTGTAATTAACTTAAAACTACTCATTTTATATTTCTGGATTTGACAAAGAGGATAAGCAATATGTGTAAATAATCTAGAGACAAGTTGATGAAAATATTTGGCTTCTAAATAATAAGAAAGAAAAACAGACATCCAGGAGTGTTTGCTATCCGTTGTTGTTGTTGTTGTTGTTAGGTGCCGTCAAGTCGGTATCCGACTCATAGCGACCCTCTGTACAACAGGGGAAACACTATTGTCAGTGCTTCTCTGCTGTTCATAGGGTTTTCAATGGCAGGTTGATTTTTGGGAGGAGGTTGCCAGGTCCTTCTTCCAAGCTTACAGCTTCTGGTGTTCCCAGGCAGTCTCCCATCCAGGTACTAACCAGGCCTGACCCTGCTTAGCTTCCAAGATCTGACGGGATCGGATGCCACAGGGCTACAGCTGCAGGCTTGCTATCCATTAGTCATAACCTTTAACCATCTACCACTTCACATTATTATCTATTTTGGTAAAAGTAATTAAAATATTTTGACCTGAGTAATATACCATGTTCCTTTGATAGATATTAGAGTAAGTATGTAATTAACCCATTTTCTCTGGGCCCAACTCAAAAATGATTGAACAGCAAAAACAAGGCCAAGCTTACTTCTCAGACTGTGAATCTGGTCTTACTAGCAACTCATATAAGCAAATCCATTTGCTGAACATCCCTTTTGTATGTTCTAAAATTAAGTTTAGTGGCTTTTAAATCTTTTTCCACAATACTGAACTTTAGCAGAATCTCAGATAAATGGAAATGTGTTTCCTGAAGCCCAGTGACCTGGTACATTAGAACTGGGAAATTGAGCATTGCCTATTCAGTTATTTTTCATTTTTATATGGTCACTACATAAATAGTGCATAAAGGTCCTGATGGCATTTTCTCTATGCCTAAACTCAAGCTCTAACAATAGAATTCCAGTTATATTTCACATAATTCTGTATGTTTACTTGGTTTTGATATAGAGGATAGTGGACCCAAACAATTCAAAGGTTTGTTCAGTCACACAGCCTAGATATCTATGCTCCTAAGAAACACTAAGTTTTTTTCATTTCTGATGGTCTTAGGGTCAAATCCTTTGTTAACTTGATTCACATACGATCGTAAACACAATTGACCTCTGACTGTTGAACTTGGAGCTACTCAAGAACCACCACTTTCTTCTTCTTCTTCTCACATGTGAAGCCTCAGGAGACTGGGTTCTCCCTGTCCTTCATACAGTATACCCACTTTACTAATTAGTCAACTTTCTAGCTAATCCTCTTAGGTAAGCTTAGAGAGTCAGAAAAAGATAAAATGAACAGATCACCTGCAGTAGCACCAAAATAGCAAAGGAGAAATTCTCAGCTCAAATATCTAAAGGATACCACTTCACTTATCTATCATGATGTAACTACTCACCCCAAAACTTAGTGGCTTATAACATAAAGAAATAGATAATTTATCTCATCAGCTCTATGGGACGAGGTTCTAGCTTGAAGTCTGTTATAGCTCACAGTCAAGATGCCATGGAGGCCTGCCCTCGCTGAATGCTTAAGCAGCTGGAGGATCCCTTTCTAGGTGACAAACTTACATGGCTATACAGTAGCTATAGGTTATTGATGGGAGACCTCAGTTCTCAGCATGGACCTCTCCACAAACCACTTGATTGGCCCCAAGCCAGGGAAGCTAGCTTCTCCCAAAGTGAGCAATGCAAGCAAAATAGTGGAAGCTGCTGCCTTTTATAACCTAGCCTGGGAAGCCACACCCCATCACTTCTGCAGTGCACTGTGGATCACACAGGTCATGTGCAGTTAGCATTTGCTCCCCTGGTCATTTCTTTATAATTTCTGTTCTGATATTCGGATAGGTTTTTGGTTTTTTTGTGTTCATTTTAAACAAAAATAATCATCAACATAGTTAAAGCCAATTTTCTTCCTTCTGTCCCTTTCTCTCAATTCTTCTCACAATCACAAGAAAAGAGGTGAGCATGAACCAACTTTTCGAATTTGACAAAGATAAATTCTCTTCCAAGATGCTAAGGCTCTTGTTAGCCTCTCTAGATTTTCTAGCCAAACTCCTCAGGGAACAGAAATGTGGTTCACTGAGGAAATTAACTCTCATGTTTGAGAAGAGCATTCATTCACGTCTGTACTCCCTTCATCTCAGAATATTTGTCCTCAGCCCTCTCTGTACATTAGAGCCACCACAGGTAGAGCATGAGCTTTTTAAAAAGCACTCCCAGGTTTTTAATCTCATTCAGCAACCTTTTTAGCATTTTTTAGGCACCATTCTAAATGATTTATAAGCATTAACTTATTTCATCCTCATAACAAGGCTACAAGGTAGATATTACTACTCTCCCCCTTTTATAGGTGAGGAAATTGAGGCACAGAGAGGTTATTTTGCCAAAAGCACACAGTGATTGCATAGAACAGCCGTGATTTCAGGAAGTTCTAATATGTTCATGAGTGAACTCTTAGTTGTATTTTGGAATCCTTCTTTGAGGATCTAATGAAATACGTAAACACTATTACCAGAAAAAATACACATAGAAGATACATTAAAAACTGGCATCCAGTGTCCCAGGAAGGTATATACAAATGCCTGTAGCTAATTTGTAGACGTCTTCTAAGGATCTGTGTACCTAAGATGTGTTCACTAGGCAACAGTTCTCCCCAGACTGGCAGTATCCTATGGTAGAAATGTAAAATACTACCCAACATCTCCTAAATCTGATACCCTGAGAATGGTCTCCAGCAATCCCTGTTTTAACAAAACAAAAACTCCAAATGAATCTAACAGGCACTAAAGTTTGAAAAACATGGTTCTAACAGGCTGCTCTTCAATTTGTTGTTGTTGTTAGGTGCCGTCGAGTTGGTATCCGACTCATAGCGACCCTCTGTACAACAGGGGAAACACTATTGTCAGTGCTTCTCTGCTGTTCATAGGGTTTTCAATGGCAGATTGGTTTTTGGGAGGGGGTTGCCAGTTCCTTCTCCCAAGCCTACAGCTTCTGGTGTTCCCAGGCGGTCTCCCATCCAGGTACTAACCAGGCCTGACCCTGCTTAGCTTCTGAGATCTGACGGGATAGGATGCCACAGGGCTACCGCTGCAGGCGCTCTTCAATAGCGATTTAAAAAATGGATGAGTCAAGCTTTTTTGCAGACATCTCATTGTTCTTGGCTCAACATGATGCAAATAGGAAGTCTTTTCTGTTAAAAATTTGGTTCCTTTGATTAAAATGATCACCCA
Organism: Pedetes capensis; assembly: GCA_007922755.1. Lineage (NCBI taxonomy): Eukaryota > Metazoa > Chordata > Mammalia > Rodentia > Pedetidae > Pedetes > Pedetes capensis. The sequence goes on from VMDO01028096.1 coordinate 6,012, forward strand.
AAGATAATCGCTGCTATTCATTCACGTTTTTCTTAATAAGAACATTTATATGTCATTCACGATATCCCCAAATGCTCGTTCTATACCAGTTATAATACAAGTCTCAATATAGCATATAAAACCAATAAAATAAACATGGTCCTGCCTTGAGGAACTTTTATTTTATAAGCAAATAATTATACCAATAAATGTATAATTATAACATTTAATCAGTGATATGCATGAAAGGGGGCCTATTAAACATCTCAAATTTACATGTTAAAAATATACCTCTAGAATTAAAAACCACCCACAGAAATCCTATACCTAACCTGGCTTATCTAATTACAGCAAAATACGTTATGATTTGTGTAACATCAGATGTCTTTTATTCGTTTATTTCTCTAACACCTCCACTACCCATCCATGAACACAAAACAGGTACAAATCCATAAATAAATTCTATTTGGTCTACCTCCAAAACATATCTGGCTCTTACCTTTCTCTCTATCTTCACTCCCTCAAGCTATTTCTGGGGATAACCCCCTTCACTTTGGTATCTGTAATAACTCCCTAAGTAGTTAGCACATTCCCACTTTTGCTATCCTAGAATCCTTTAGCTCATATTATGGAGATTGACATACATATATTTAAATGAGATCAAGACATTCTCACATATGAGCCTTCCCCTTTCAAAATCTGATCTTTTTTTCTACAGTGAGTTACAATTCACCATGCAGTCTGGGCCCTACCCATTCCAAACTCTCCATTTCCTGTGCTTTCCTTCTTGGTCATCTCTACCCTTACTGTACGCATTCATGACTGCCCCTCTAGTGGACCAAATTTCTTCTGCTGCCCCTAAAGCTCTTCCATGGCCACACACAGAGAGCTCCCTGGCCATCCTTTGGGTCTCAGTTCACATATCACTCCCGTTTTTTGACCCTTCCCTGACCATCCCACCCCTCATCATATTCCCACATATTTCCACCCCTCTTCTTTACCCAAAACACTGACTACACCTGAATCATGTTATTTAACCTTGCTATTCACTCACTTATTTACTAATTTTTCTATTTGTTTTTAGAGCACTATTTGTAAATGTTTTGATTACAATCAAAAATTTAAGAAAATGTACTTTACATTGATGTAGTAGACATATACAGGTATCCATAAAATCAAAACAAAAATTTTATGAAATTATAAGGACACATCTTGACAAGGACGGAGTGATGAAATGATGTTTTATTGCCATCTATATATTTAAATTGTTTACATATAAATATATATTTAATTTAGGGTTATAATGCTCTAAGTTATATCATGACCCAGTGATGGGTTGAAGCTAGATTTTAATATGAGAATCATAGAGTCAGAAACCAGGCAATCCTATTTATAGTTGATTACTCCTATTAAAAAAATCATTGAATAAAGATATACTTTGTGGTACAACCTTAAATTCTACAAAAGATATATCTGCATGTATTTCTGCATTCAAAGATTTGCCAATAATAGAGCATACACATAATTTTCTCAGTAACATTTAGGAATTTGACACAATATGAAGCCTGTTTTATGTAGTTAGCACTTTATTTTGTAAATATATATGGAAAATGTTACATTTAACGATATTCTTCTGGCTAATTATCACATCTTTTGGGCAAGGTATTTGAGAGAAACATTTGAATATGAAAATCAGTAGTAGGTAATAATTTCCAGAAAGAAAATATATTAAGGATGCAATCAAGAAAATAAAGTTGGAGCCATGTGTGGTGGCTCATGCCTGTAATTCTAGCAACTCAGGAGGCAGGAGGATTGTGGGTTTGAGGCCAGAGGCAGCTCTGTCTCAAGGTAAAAAAAATAACAAATGGTCTGAGGGTGCAGCCTAGTGGTAGAGCACTTATAAAGTATGAGTGAGGTCCTGAGTTCAACCTCTCCCCCCACAGTATCTAAAAAGAAAAGAAAAAGAAAGAGAAAAGACAGTTGGCATTGGCTGAAAATAAAGCAATAGAGGTAGCTGCAGTTTTCATATGTGAATGTCATAGTATCCAATCACTTATGTGGAAAATTAAATTTTCATATTCTCCTATTCTTATCCTATTAATCCTTCAGCTATGTCCCACTGGAAATAATTGTAGGAAAAAAAGATAAAGAAGAATACTTTTCTTCCTCACCAACATTGGGGGGGGGGGCGGGAATTTAAAGAAATAACAGATTGAAAGTAATTGTAATCGTTAATCTAGAAAAACTCAATTTAAATAGGAAATAGAAATATGTAAATGTCATAACCTTTGATAAAAATTGCTACTTGGCTGTCCCTTGTGGATATTAGAGAAGATAAAATTATTTGAGAACAAGTGAATATGATCTAAACTACTTGAACTTTAATTGTAAACTTGTAAATTTAGTTATCTCCTCATTAAATCAAAGCAATCACAAACCTAGTAATGCATGTTGGATATAAAGATGTAGGCAAAGAATATAGATAGCTTTACTCTTTTGGCAACACTTTGATGAAAAATCTTTGTCTTTATTTGGAGATTGCTGATACCTAGCCAGTGAAAATATTTTAGTGACAAAGGAAACTGGGGAAAAGATGGCAATTGGCACAAAATCAGCTTTCCAGAAACTTTCTTCTGACCAGGAGCCCAGGAAACCATGTATTTTGCTCTGTGTTTTATTTGGAAACCTCCCAGGGAAAGCTCTGATGAACAACTTGCTGTTGGTTCTCTCAGGGTGATTGTCAATTGCAAATATTATAAATGCAACCTGATTGCACCTTGAGCAAAAGGAGAAGACCCAACTAAAGCCCATCTATGTTTTAGATTGGAGCCTTTCAAATATGATAGATAACATGCATGTGTATGTTATGCAATCAAGAAACTACTGTGAGAAGGACAAGTACCATGTGATCTCACTCATTTGTGGAAATTAAGAAAGTTGATCTTAGAGAAGTTAAGGTTAGAATGGTGATTACCAAGGACTGGGGAGACTAAGGGCAAGAGAAGAATGGGAGAATGGTTGCTTAATGAGTTCTTATTACAGTAAGACAGGAGTAAGAAGTTCTGGTGTGCTATTGCACAGTAAGATGACTATAGAAAATGAGAATGTACTGTATATTTCAAGAGCTAGGAGAAAGGATTTTGAATAATTTCACCATAAAGAAATGATGTTTGAGGAGATAAGCCTGTTTAACTTCATTTGAACAATGTATAATGTATGCATGTATCAAAACAGCACAGGGTATCCTGTGAATATGTACAATCATTGTGTATCAATTTAAAAGAGAAATTTTATAAAAAGAAATTACTGTGAGTGCATTGTGGAGTAACCTCAGACTCAGTCCTGTATCAACTTGGTAAAAAGAGCTAATTTAAGACACAAGAAAATTGTATTTTTAGAAACTTAGTACAAAATGAAGGTGGAGATTAGGTCTGCTAATAGCCTGGTGGCTGATGAGGATAGGAGCTTCCAAGTATTCTTATGTGGTTGTTGGCAGAATTCAGTTTCTCAGAACTAATCAGATCGGTGGTCTTGTTCTTCCTTGGCAGTGGGCTGGTGACTACCCTCAGTTCCTTGGCAGGTGGACCTCTCCAACAGGTTATTTTGCTTTTTTGAAATATGAAAGCCAAAAAAGCAATAGAGGAAGTCTATAAGTAAAGGAAATTCATAGATTCTTATAACCCAACCACAGAATTAATAACTCATAATATATTTGTATTCTGGCCACTAGAAGTAAGTCATTAGTTCAAGTCTATAATCAAGGAGAGAGGATTTCTGATGGGCATGATAATGAGAGGCATCACTTGGGAATATTTTAGTCAGTCAGGATATAAACAAAATCTGGCTTCACTTCTTACCTGAAATGCGATATTGAGCAACTGTCATGTCAACTCTATGCCTTAAATTTTTTCCTCTGAAAGATCAGATTGTTGGGATTAAATGAGATACTACATGTAAAGTAATTAGAGAATTTCCTGGCACTTAGAAATAAGTGCTCAACAAATACTAGCTTTGGTGATGATTATTATTAAAGTTTCTACTTGAAAGGGGGATTCAGTGCTAAAACTAGAGCTGAAGACTATTTAACTCCCTATATTCTAAAACCCTATGTAAATTAATAAATTTCTTGTATTAATGACTTAGAAATTCAATTATGTCCTCTTAGAATATATAGAATATATGAGGCATAACATTTTACTAAACTCTAGAAAGTATTACAACATAATTTCTTCTTTTACTGTTAAATATCTGTAATGTTCCTTCTGATTAAAAAAAAGAAATTAAAAATTTTGGAAGATGCACAGAAGCACAAGAACATTAATATCATCTGCTCATATTATCCAGAAATTATATATAAAAACGTATGTGTATGAGTTTTCACAAATTTTACATATTTTGTATAAACATGTTTATTATTTTAATTTTTACATGATAGATAACTGAAATGCTTTATGGGAAAACATTGTGTTGCGTTATATTCTACTATTGCTTTATTGTTGATTTTTTTGGTCATTCCCATTCTTGATTTAGTTAATTGTCCAGAAACCATGCGCACACCGTTTTTTAGAAAGCATATGTGGATTCTACATTCTAAACTCCTGAATATCTAAAACTATCTCTATAAAATTTGAGTGGCAAGATGGCCAAGTATATAATTCTTAGGTCATATTTCTTTTCTCCTAGAACTGTATACATACTTCTTTATTGTGTATATTTGGTATATAGCATTATAGCAAAGGAATGCAAAACCGTAATAATTTTTTTTTGTACATAATCTGTTCTGTTTTGTTTTAGCCTAGATGCTAATTAGGTTTTTTTCTTTATTTCAAAGGTTGAAAATATTAAAGCGGGGCTTGCTTTGTGAATTTTGTCTGGTAATCCAGGCATTACTTCAGTTGCTCCAGATACTGCTCTAGTTGTGAAAACATCTTTGTATTGTTTCTTTGATTTCATTTGAGAAAATTGAATCATTTCACTGTTACGTTCATTACCCTCATCACACTCAGAACAAAATCCAAAGTCCTTACCTTGGACTGAGAGCCACACATTGCTGCCAGTGGCTCTTTCTCTGGAGTCATCTCCTACCATACTTAGCCCTTCATTATAGCTCCTTTGGCCACCTAGCACTTCCCTTTCAGTTCCCAATGTGTGTTCCCTGGTTCAGAATGCTCTCCTCCTGCAGTTCCTTCTCAGTTCTCTGATAAGGATGGCCTTGCCAGAAAGAAAAGAAAAATAGAACCAAGCCAACCTGTTATCCACAAATACATCTATTTGGTTATTGCTTTTGCCCTCTGTAACACTATAAACTCCAGGAAAGGGCCTGTTCTGTGGAGTCTGTTTCTGTAAGCCCAGCATCTAGACAGATGCCAGGCACGTGGATGGAAATACTTAAGATTGTAGGAGTGCATTCCTCGGTTTACTTTCTTTTTTTTAATTGGAAATTTTTAATGTACACCTTAATGTGATTCATTCTGACATGCTTTTCATTGTGACATTTCCATATATGCATTTTGTTGTACTTTATACATATAAGTTCCCCCTTACCCTCTTGTGCACTTCCTCCCCCCATCTGGCCCCCCCATCAAACACATCTCTTCCATTTACTTGTCTTTTTATGGTAATATTTTTCTATATATCGTTGGGTTCCAGTTCTGTTTAAGATAGAAACTTTTTCGGTAGTGAACTTTCCTTTTACATTGTCAGAACTATTACATGAGTTTTCTAGACCATCTATGATAATACTGTTCTTAGCTTTTTTTATTATTATTATGATCCAACTTTTGTATAGGATGCTCGGTTTACTTTCTTAGCACACTGTCCATGCCACATCTCAACTGGGTGGAAGAAAGAACAGCAACACAATCCTAAGGCAGCATGTCTTTTGGTTCCTATGTGCTTTCCAAGAAGTTGATAGGCTGTAAATGTGCTCCCGCTACCTGACGGTGCCCCCATTTCCCCTTTTGACTGGGTGATGGATCAAGTACTGCTCGGTTCTGCCTCATTCTTTCCAGTTGGTATTTCCTTATGCTTCTTTCCTTCTATCTGGCCTCACGTTTCCCATACCATGTTCCTTCAAGTTTCTTGTGTGTGGATGCCATCCTTCTCTAGAGTCTAGTTCTTAAAGCATTTTGTAAGAAAGAAATGAAGCAATGCTCAAAGGCTTTAGTATATTTCCAAGATGGATCATCTATCACCATAATCTAAACTTAGAAGATTTTTATCATCCTAGAAAGAAATCTGTCTCCATTAGCAGTTACTCCCTGTCTCTCCAACCCAATGAAATTTGTATACTTTAAGTAAGTGAGCCTTATGGTATGTAAATTATATATCAATAAGGATGTTATAAAATGTAATTTATAAATGAAGTATTATATAAATGTTTTTAACAATTATGATTAATGTCAGGTACTATAGTGAATACCTATAATCCCAGAAACTGGGGAGGCAGAGGCAGGAGGATCACAAGTTCCAGACTAGAGGCAGCGTGCATAACTTAGCAAGACCTTGTCTTGAGATAAAAAGATTTTTAACAAAAAGGGACTGAGGGTGCAGCTCAGTGGGCGAGTGCTTGCAAAGTATGAGTGAGGCCCTGGGTTCAGTATTCCAGCACTGAAATAAATAAACAAACACATAAACAATGATTAAAAGAAGAAAAATCTCTAAAGACAACAGCTTGAAGCATTGTTCTTTTATAACGTCTGATATTTTCATGTCTTTCTCTGTAAAGAATTGTAATGATTTCTTATCACATTATTCATTATTTCTCTTGAACCATAGCAGACAGTTATTTCACACAAAACATCAAAGGCAGTTCCCTGTAAATAAATGATGGAAACATGTAGTTATATATTTAATCTTAAAATATTAACTATAATATTTTCCCCAGCATTTCTCTTTATCAAATTCATTCATTTATGTTATAATATAGGTAAATAATTTCCATTATAAATAGACACTAGTATTTGTGAATATGTATTCACTTGTTGTTGTTAGGTGCTGTCAAGTGGTGTCCGACTCATACCGACCCTCATAGGGTTTTCAATGGCTGATGGTTTAGGGATTGCTTTGGGAATGGATTGCTATGTCCTTTTCCCACTTGTGTGGTGCTGGGGTTCAAACCTGGGTCCTCAGAGAGTGCAGAGTGGCACTCTACCCACTAAGTTAAACCCAGCCCCTATTCTCTTGTAATTTTAATTAATTTTTTCATTGAATTCTATCTAAGAATATTACTTTCAGATTTTTATCATCCACTAATTCTTATTCTTTATCTCTATGGGGAATGGATACTAAAACTGTGATGGCAATGTAGTGACAACATTGCTAGTTGTTATTTCTTTATTTTTGTTTGCCTAAGGAGAAATAGTTCAAGCCACTTTAAAAGTAAATTTCTGAAAGTGGATAGTAGCTGGGCACCATGGCGTATCCCTGTGATTCCAGCAACTTGGGAGGCTGAGACAAGAGGATTACAGATTTGAGGCTAGAGGTGGCCTTCATAACTTAGTGAAATCTTGTCTTGAAAAATTTTTTAAAAGATACCTGCGATACAGCTCAGTGGTACAGCATTTGCCTAGCCTGCATGAGCCCCTGCATTCAACTCCCTAGTACTGAAAAACAAACAACAACAAAAAGTAAAAAGTAATGTATTTTCTGGGTAAAATATAAGAGATTTTATTTAGATAATGAAATTTAGTTTTAACGTACTTTATCTCTTATAATCAAAGAAAGGCATTTGATATACTGAAATACATACTTGTCATTAAAATACTTCATTGCCAAAATAATATGACAAATTGAGAATATACATATAGGAACAAGTATCTAATTAGCTATCACTTCACTTTTTAAAGCACACTGCACTGCACAATTAGGCATATATTTAACAACAACACAGTCTCTAATAGTGTGATGACATATTTGCTAAGTGGAAGTCTCAGATTCAATATTTACTTTTTTGTGAATAAGGAAAAACAAATGATCTGTTCTTTCTCCTAAGTTATGATTTATCAATTTTATTCCAGTGAAGTAATATTACATTTAGTTTTTCACCTTTCAAATTATGATAGTGTCTTAAACATCATAATTAGTTCTTGATAACCAAACCCAACTGGTATCAACCATCAAATTTTTTAGATGATTCATTTATTATTACTAATCTTTGACTGATTTTTTGTATTGAATGCTGCTTTTCATTCATGAGTTTAGATATTTTTGAACTTCCTAATTGCTTAAATTCATTAGCCTATTAAGCTTCTCAGCATACTATGAGGTAAATCAGAATAAAACATTAATAAAATTAAGATGTACAGAGGTTAAATAACTTGTTAAATTGTATTTCCGATGCTATTTCTTTTAAAAGAATTACCTTGTTTAAATTTGCACTAACTGACTAAAACTATTTTTAAGGGAATTTAAATCACATTATCTTTCCACTGCATAGAAAATAAAGCCCATGAGATTAATAACAACACCAAATACTAGCTCAGGAATTTCAAGAAGTAGGATGAGCCTGCTGGGTGATGGAGATCACTCATTCACCTATTCCACTGAGAAGTTCTGGCACTTGGCAACTTTATTCAAATAGCTAATGTAACTGAGGGAGCAATTGGTACTTGGGCTTGGATAGATCTTGCCTACTTAGTGATCCAAGTGTCCCCACGGGAAATTTCAGATATCATGTACCATATTGCAAATTCTCTTTAGAGAAAACCTAGACAGGAATGATAACATCCAAGGCAGTATCATTAACATTCTTGCTTCCCACTGCCCTTGCAAACAAAGTAATTTGTTAACTCACTACTCAGGGAGGAATATTGCTGACAGAGTGTGAGATTTGGGGCTTTGTTTTGATGACTATTTGGTTCTGTTAAATTGTGTACTCAAGGGATGTATAAAGGAAATTCCATTCTGATTTATGACATGATCAAATTTCCTGGAATAATTAAAATTTTTAAATCTTAGATCTTCTTGAATGTTTTGTCCAGCACCTTGGGAAGCTATGTCTTTTACTTTTGCCATTGTTTGTTCTGTAATTATAAGATATTTTTCCAGCTTGAGGATTCAGTACTTTTCCTCTATTTTCATGAGAGCTCTTAGAACCTATCTCTTCATCTAAAGACTGCGTTAGTAGAATGTCTCATACAGTGCCTCAGATGAATTGTCACATCTTGTCAGTATATTAAGAGGTGTATACCCTAAGGTTTGACTAAATGAATTTTTATTTTTTATCATTCATGTAAAGATGCACATTCTGTAAAATAGATCTACCTATAGTAAGATATGTGTTACCATCTATGTAATATGAGCTGAGTACAACTGAAGAAGTAGTTTGGAAGAACATTGATTCTGTGTTCTGTGAATTACTTTCCTTGGTAAAGTAGCATTTTCTAGAATTCAGAATATCCTGTGGTTACAGTATCTACATCTTTTAAACATAATCACAGGACAAATGGTCTGACAAGTAGGAGAGACCTTCTGTACAAAGTGGACCAATACCTAAGAAATAGAAATAACCTTAGAGAATTCCAGCCTAAGCTATAATACTAAATATCAAATAGTCATTCTGTAAAATGTAAATTTAAAAATCTACCACAAAAATGTTCTTCAGATGTGAGTTAATCTATAATTTGTATTTAAGTATGTTTCCTAACAACCACAAAAGATACTATTCATGAGCCAGGCTCGGTGGCGCATGCCTGTAATCCCAGCTGCTGGGGAGGCGGAGGCAGGAGGATCGAAGAGGCAGTCTGCGTAATTTAGCAAGACCCTGTCTCAAATAAAGTAAAAAAAAAAAAAAAAAAAAAAAAAAAAAAAGGGCTGAGGGCGCAGCTCAGTGGTCTAGCACTTGCAGAGCATGCAGCCGTGAGGCCCTGGTTTCAACCCCCAGTACAGCAAAAAAAGAAAAAAAAAAGATATTATTCATTTATTTGGTCACTTAATAAGCTGATATTTAAGCATCTAGTCTGAATTAGGAATTGTGCTAAGCACTTGGGTCTAAAAGAGATATAGAACCTTTACCCTGACATAGATCATAGTTTGACCAGGAGACAGGTCAAATACCCACACTTATTTAGGTAAAACTAACCATGATACTTGCTATAAAAGTTAAGAATATGGTGCCAGAAAACTTTTTGAGAAGGGTATGCTGTCAGATTTCAAAACTTTTCCTAAGGAAGTAGTTTTGAACTGAGCTCTCAAGAACAAGTAGAAGTTAACCAGTTGAAAAGAGATGGTAAGATCTATTTAAATGAAAAATTTTAAAGCAATAAATTTGTAGCAAAATGTTTTCTTTAAATTGCCAATTTTAAATATTCAATACTGCTCCTGTAAGTTGATAGCCTGTAAAATTTGGAATTTACATTTCTCTATGGACTGCCTACAATGAGATTATTTGTTTTGTGCGTGTATGCATCACCAATTTGGCTTGTCTGGTAACAATCCTATTTCTTTGCTGATTGTAAAATTAGTTTCCCCTTGGACAATTGCTCTTACTGGTCATTACTTAGCCTCAACTATTTTTTGTGTTGGCAAGTCCCCAGAATGCTCCAAAAGAGGAAATGCATGTCCATCTTTAGCTATTTGATTATGCTTATGATATTTTAGTCACGAAACAGTTTCCAGCTGGCAAGCTTGACATACATATTCAGTAGCATCTAAATATTGTTGTTGCATCTATTATATAAGCAGCAAAAAAAAACCCTCACCCAACAGATGCTCCAAAATTTATAAAACTTGTAATTCTCAAAACATTTGGTGTTTTGTCATAAAATCTAAGTCTTGTCTATGATTGATTTGATTGTTCATAGAGCAGCCCTTCCCTTCCTCCGGTCTATCTAGTTTGTTTATTTTCTGGGCTCCCACAGGGTTGGGCCTCTTTCTGAGAAGTGAGGCCATGAACACTGTTCAGTAGTATGGAAGCTTTTGTAGGGAGAGTCAAGCCAAGTTAGCACTTAGGACATGTTAGAAAGAAGCCAGTTAGTTCAAATCTGTTGTGTTGCTAACAATAATAATGGCGACCAAGAACATCAATGATTGCTCAAGGTCACACAGGTGGTTAGAGAACAGCTGAGGATTTGAAACTTCTCTGCCAGAATTTGTCTAGTGCAGCTGCTATTATACATCTTATAAGCTTATGATTAAAATCAGCTTTTGTAATATATGAAAGTAAGAACAGTTTTTGAATAAGAAACTTATATCCAGCATAAAGTATCAATATATTTTGGATATATGATGAAAGTAATATATCACTGTTATATCCTTATATCTATTACCCTATATTCTTTGATGTCCTGAGACTCATAAGTTTCTTTAGTTAGCAAGGGTGGGTATGTTCATAAGAAAAAACAGGTTAAAATAAATTTCAAGTGATCACCATTTTGGCCCCTTAAAATTTTTTCTGATGTAGTTACACTTAAGGAGAGTGTATAGACTCTCCTGGCCTGCAGCTGTACCACTGTGGCACCTGATCTCATCAGATCTCCAAAGCTAAGCAGGGTTGGTCCTGGTTAGTACTTGGATGGGTGACCACCTGGGAACACCATGTGCTCTAGGCTTGGGAGAAGGACCTGGAAACTCACTCCCAAAAAAACTGTATGAATAACAGAGGAACATTAATAATGGTGTTTATCCTATTGTATGTAGGTTTGCTATGAGTTGGACATCAACTTGATGGAACCTAACAACAACAACATAGACTCTGCCAGTGTGGGATAGGAGAGGATTATGGCCACCTTACTACCCTAGCCCAGGTCACCTTTTCAAGGTCAAACCATGCAGCCAGTAACTGTGGGTCCACAGAAAATCTGAGCTACATAAACTCTGTAACTAAAGCCTTCCAAACTCAGTGGTTCCTTGTGTGTCTCAAAATGGCCCTAATTCTTCAACTAAAATATGGATGCAAAGGAATCACAATATAAAAATAACAACTATTTGCTTTTCTTCTAGTAAAAACTCCCATATCTACAAGAAAGCTGAGACTTAAACATTGAATTTCCTTATTCCTAAGGCTTTGGTCTCACCAATTATAAGCATGCATATTTGAAAATATGAATTTAAATGAAGATTAGCCCCTCTAATCCACATAAGCCATCCTCTTTCTGAGCTCCTGGGTTTGTATAACCAGAATCTTCTTCCCATCTCTCAAATGATAAATAGACTATCCCTTAATGTTTATGCCTTTTCCATAAAAGGATATATTCTCTGATTTGATATCTGGGTACAGTTTCTCAAATTCTCAAAACTGCATATGGTCTATGTATTTGTGAGTTGTAATCAACCTCTCTAGGGAGCTGACGGTGAGGAAATACTTCTAGATCCCATCAGTACATTAAGAATTATGTGGACAGACTCCTTCCAGGAGGTATTAACAGACTTGAAGTCATCACTGGGGCAAGCCAGGAGAGAAGCTTGAGAAGTGCTGATCTTCTCAGGCCCCCTGTGGGCTAGTATTTGTACACTCCTTTAATTCTCTGATGCAAACCAGAAATCATGCTGCCACGTAGCCACTGAATGAATGTATTATAAACCCCTTCCCAGGAGACACAGGAGCTGTGTTTTTGAAGCCCATTCTTGGACTTCCCAGTGGACAAGGTCCCTGCAAATGCTTGCACACATATAAAACCACTGCTGTTACCTTGTGGTAGAAAGAGATTGTATGTGTTCAATACCATCTACTCTCAGAGGCACTACATTAAAAGCCAAACTGCAGGGAACCATAGAGTTATGGTAATATATTGTCAGGTCAAACCCAGAAGCTAGGAGCCAGGGATCCCTTTCCTGCTTTTGTAGCAAGTGCCCATGGCAGGGTCTGTGTCCAAGTGTGCCTCAGCTTATCCTACCTGTTCAATCTGGTGGTGTTCTCAGCGGTCAGATGGGTAGAAGCCTCTCAGCTGGTTTCCGATTTTCTCTCAGAGGAATTAGTCCATGAATAGATGTTCATTTGGTGCATTTGTGGAAGGGTGGAGAGTCAGAAGCCTCCTCTTATACCAAGTTGCTGATGTTATCCTCTACAACTTTCAAATCAAACATAAATACCAAATTCCAACAAAGACATCTAACAATATCCCACTACAGGTCTTTTTCTATGCAAAGGGAGAGCAAGGGGTCTGGTAAAACAGTATAAAAGGAATAAAAATGGAATAGAGGGCCAAAAGAGGACCTTAGGTCCCAAAAGAGAAAGAGTATCATAAATTTGCCTAAATGCAAACATGATGGAAAAGGACCATGACAGGAACTTGAAAGAGGCATAACTTAAGATGGAAGGGTACCTTATAACTCCATTGCTTCTTGGAGAAGAGAAATTAAATAAATTGTCTTTCTCCTTTTGTGAGTGGTAAGAAAGAGAAGTAGACCAGAAAGAGCTAGGATCCTGCAAGACAAGAAAGAACCAAAAAATAACAAAATATACAACCCTTCCTCTCTCTGCCAAAAATGTCATCTATTTAAGAATCTACATTTTCCTACAATTAAAAATGAGAGTTCTTTTAGCAGTGGGTTTACAACAGTCCTACATTATAAAATCTCTCCAGAAAAGCAGTAGGCAAGTTTGTATCAATTTCAAGCCACTCTAAAAAGAAAATAATAAATTGTAAATGAGGACCAAAATATTTCAACACATGAAAATTGTTCCCACCCAAATCACCCAGGAATATCCATGAATCAGAGTAAAATGATAATTCAGTACTCCACCCTTACTTTTCTGTTAGGTTGCCATACTTTGGGGGCTTGGATGTTGCTGTGATACTGAAAGCTATGCCAGCAGTTTTACAGATACTAGGAGGGTCACCCATGGTTAACACGTTTCAGCTGAGTTTCCACACTAAGAAAGACTAGGGAGAAGGACATGGTAGCTCACTCGTGAAATGATTAGCCATAGAAAATCCTATGAATAGAAGAGAAATCAGTCAGAGATAGTACCTAAAATGATGACCCACCCCAGGTTGGAAAGAACTGGGGAAGAGTTGCCTCCTCAAAATGGTCGACCTTAATGATGGGTATGAGAGCCAAGGTATGACCTTGAATATATCCCACCTGAGTTCAAAGACCACGTCAAAAACAGCTTTGATGCCTTAGGAACTAATGATCATGATCAAAGATAGGATGAGTTGTGGCATGACATCAAAGACATCATTCATGAGGAAAACAAGAGGTTATTTAAAAGATAGGATTATAAAGAAAAGACTAAATTACATGTCAAAAAAGACTCTGAAACTGATTCTTGAACATCAAGCAGCTAAAGTAAAAGGAATACATAGCAAGTTTAAAGAACTAAACTGGGGATTTCAAAGGGGAATTCGAGAAGACAGAACCAAATCTTATAATGGCACGTAAAAAGAGCTGGAAATAGAAAACCGAAAGGGAAGAACATGCTCTGCTTTACACAAGCTTAAAGAATTGAAAAAATTTCAAGCCTCAAGTGGCAATAGTGAAGGATTCTATAAGTAAAATGTTAAATGACACAGGAAACTTCAAAAAAAGATGGAAAGAATACATAGAGTCATTGTATCAATAAGAATTGGTGGATGATCAACCATTTCAAGAGGCTGCATATGATCATGAACCAATGGTACTGAAGGACAAAGTGGAAGCTGCCTTAAAGGAATTAGTGAGACAGAAGGCTCCAGGAATTGATGGAATACCAATTAAGATGTTTTAATAAACAGATATAGAACTGGAGGTGCTCACTTGTTTATGCCAAGAGATTTGGGAAAACAGCTACTTGGCCAACTGACTGGAAGAGATCAATATTTCTGTCTATTCCCAACAAAGGGAATCCAGCCAAATGTGGAAAGTATTGAAGTATATCATTAATATCACACACAAGCAAAATTTTGCTAAAGATCATTCAAAAGGGACCATAGCAGTATATTAACAGGGTACTGCCCGAAAAGAAAAGAGGGGATGGTGAGTATGTGAGATTGCAGTTCCAGAGAAGGGAACACAGATCTAAAGTGTGGACCAGGAGGCCAGCGACAAGCAGGTCTTTCCCCAGCACTAAGCAACAATTACCTCCCCACCCCCAGCAGCAGATACCTCAGTTCCTCTGTGTTTCTCCATATATAAGAATTTATACCAGACACAGAAATTATAGAATATTGTTTCTGTCAAAAGATACAATTAAGTCAGGTCCTACTCATAGTGAACCTATGTATGACAGAATGAAACACTTCCCAATTCTATGCCAGGCATATGATCTTTTCTATGCTTAAAGCCATTGCTGCAGTCACTGTGTCAATTCATCTACTTGAAGTTTTTCCTTTTTTTTTTTTCATTGTCCTGCCACTGTTCCAAACATGATGTCCTTTCCCAGGCATTGGTCCCTCCTGAGAAGAGGTTCAAAATACACAAGATGCAGTATTGCCATCCTTGTTTCCAAGGAGCACTCTAGTTGCACTTCTTCTAGGACCAATCTGTTGGTTCTTTTGGCAGTCCATGGTATATTCAATAGTTGTTTCCAGCACCATAATTAAAAAGCATCAATTCTTCTTCTGTCTCCTTATTCCACTTGCAGTTTACACCTGTATGATGCAATTGAAAATATAGCATAAGTCAGGCACACCTTCGTCTTCAATGTGACGTCTTTACTTTTCAACACTTTAAAGATGTCTTGCAACAGCTTTATCCAGTCCAATGTTGTCTTTTGATTTCTTGGCTGCTGCTTCCATGGGTGTTGACTGTAAAACTAAGCAAAACCTTAGGCAACCTTAATCTTTTCTCCATTTATCATGAAGGTGCATCAGTATGTAAGGATCTTTGTTTTGTTGATGTTGAGGCACATTCCACACTGAAGGCTGTGTTCTTTGATCTTTTGGCAGAAGATGTTTCAAATCCTCTTCACTTTTAGCAAGCAGAGTTGTGTCATCTGCATAATACAGGTTGTTAATGAGTCTTCTTCGAATCATGATGCCATGTTCTTCTTCATAAGGTCCAGCTTCGCGGATTATTTGCTCAGCATAGAGATTGAAGAGGTATGGTAAAAGGATACCTTCCTGCTGTACATATTTCTTGACTTTAAACTAGGCAGTGTTTCCTTGTTATGTTTGAATGACAGACTCCTGGTCCATGTACAGGTTCCTCATGAGTACAATTAAGTGCTCTGGTATTCCCATTCTTCACAATGTTATCCAAATTTTGTTATGATCTACACAGTCAATAAAATATAGATAGATATCTTTCTGGTATCTCTACTTTTGGTTAATATTGACCTGACATCCTTGATGATGTTTCTGGCTCCACCTCCTCTTCTGAATCCAACTTGGTTTTCTGGCAGTACCCTGTCTATATACTAGTACAGTAGCATTTGAATGATCTTTAGCAAAATTTTACTTGTATATGATATTAATGATTATCATTATAACAACAAAATGATTATCATTTGATAACTTTCACATTTGATTAGATTCCCTTTGTTGGGAGTAGGCACAAATATGGATCTCCTCCAGTCATTTGGGTAAGTAGTTGTTGCCAGTCTCTTGGTATAAGTAAGTTAGCACATCCAATGCTACACCTGTTTATTAAAACATCTCAACTGATATTCTATCAATTCCTGGCACCTTGTGTTTCATCAATTCCAACTACTGAGACTTCTTCTTTGTTTCCAACTTTTGCATTCTAGTCAACACTAATTATCAGTACATTCTAATTACATGTTCAGTCTATTTCAGATTGTAGAAGCTGGTAAAAATCTTTCCTATCTTCATTTGTAGCCTTAGTGATGGGTGGGTAAATTTGAATAATAGTCATATTAACTGGTGTTCCTTATAGGTACATGGATATTATTCTATCATTGACAGCATTGTACTTCAGGATGGATCTTGAAATGTCTTTTTTGATGATGAATGCAACTCCCATTTCTCTTTAATCTGTCATTCCCGGCATAATAAACCATATGATTATCTGATTCAAAATGACCCATGCCAGTCCAATTTAGCTCACTGATACCTAGAATGTTGAGGTTTATGCAATCTATTTCCTTTTTGACATTTCTCATTTTCCTACTGCATATATCCATACTGCATACATTCCTCATTCTAATTGTTAATGGATGTTTACAGTTGCTCCTTCTCATTTTGAGTCATGGCACATCAGCAAATAGAGGTCCCTGGGAGTTTACTCCATTCCTGTCATTAAGGTTGACTCTACTTTGAAGAGACAACTCTTCCCCAGCCATCTTTTAAGTGCCTTCCAACCTGTGGAGCTCATTTCCTGGCAGTATAGATGATGCTTTTCTGCTATTCATAGATTTTATCCATGGCTAATTATTTCAGGAGTGGATTAGCCATGTCCTTCTCTCTATTCTGTCTTAGTCTGGAAACTAAACTGAAACCTGTCCTCCATGGGTGATCCTGCTAGTATCTGTAATACTGGTGGCATAGCTTTCAGCATCTAACAACATGCAAGCCCCCACAGGACAGGAAACTAAAAGACAGATGGGGGAGCAAAGATTAAGTTAACTAAGTTATAGATTATAAACACAGTATACCTTGGAGACATAATGGGAGGCAGTAGTAAAAGGCTAGGGATGCTATGAACTAAGGTAGAGTGTGATCTTTATAATGGGGCTTGAGCCTTCAGGGGAAGGAAAGAAATGCTTACCCCTAGGGCCTGTGCCTGGAATGAGTTAATGGAGTCCCAGTGTCTTCAAGGACTGGACCAAAAGGCAGGCATTTCAAAAGATTCTGGAAATCCAGGCAGCCACTGGTTTTGATACGAGAACAGAATGCACTAAGCAATGTCCTTTTTGGTTGCTGAAGGTGATGTACATCTCACAGTCTCATCATCCTTCCTGGAAGAATGTAAAAGTAAGGAGTGATTTTAACTCTCTGTTTCCTTCTAGCAAGCATGCTGTTTGTAATTGTATTATCTATCAGGAAAGCCCAGACCAGGAGACCTGGCTGGCTGCAGAGCCCTCTGTTCCCTTTCTTACTGCCTATTACCCTCTAACAAGAGGATGGATATGTTATTCAGCCTGATTTAATCATCCTGCAATGTATATATTATAACATCATATTGTACCCCATAAATAACAGTTGTCAATTAAAAAGAAAATAAAATTTTGAAATATTTTGAAGAATTTTTTTAAAAATTTTCAATCTCCATATACATTATATAATTCATTTTAATTATGTTTGTTATTTATATATCTGTAACTTCTATGAGAGCAGAAATTTTGTTGTGGGTGGTAGTGGTGGTGTTGCTATATTTGTGCATGCCTCCCAAATGCCTAGAAATGTATCTGTTGTCTATAACACAAAGAGAGATATTTTTATAAGATATAGATATGTTCATGTGAAAATAAATAAATGGACCATCTTCTCAACTTAAAAAATCAAGAAAAAAACAACAGAATAAACCAAATGAATGCATGAAGAAAAGATAATAAGGTTCAAAACAGACATAG
>VMDO01028097.1:5891-24464 GCA_007922755.1 Pedetes capensis
GAGGAGGAGGAGGAGGAAGAGGAAGAAGAGGAGGGAGGGGGAAGAGGAGAAAGAAGAAAATGAAGGAGAAGGAGAAGAAGAGGAAGAGGAAGAAAAAGAAGAAGAAGAAGAAGAAGAAGAAGAAGAAGAACAACAACAACAACAACAACAACAACAACAAAACGATGACGACAAAGACAACAATGACAAGGAAGAAAAAGAGGAGAAGGAAGAGGAATGGATTCAATCAATACTTCTTGAATAAATCAAATCATACTATGATCATATGCATGCTCAAAATCATACTAGAGACAATTAAGCTTCTATTATGTACTAGAACTCTGCATATATTTATATAGCAACTCACCAAGATGCAAACTGATGGGTCAGATGGAGTTTTACTTGTACTTATGATAAAAAAACTATATTTCAAGTCTTCTGATATCTCCTCTTTGAATTTCCCATTTGGTCTTGAAACAAGTATATGATTCCTTGGTAAATGTATTATAATAATGAATAAATGCTTTGTTGAGTTTTGAGTATTCTTGCAGACTTTAACATACCAATGAAGCAGAACAGAATTGCTAACTACATTTGCAATTTTCTAGTCAAAATGAAATTAAGCATTTATATTGCATTGACATTACATACTTCTTCCCACACAAGTAAGATAACTGTATTATGAACTCTACCTATTTTACTAGTGTGTTTTGGAGGAATAAAAACAAAATGAGAGGAGGTGAAACTCTTTAATATCAGTTGTTTCAGAGAATACCTCATGTGAGATGAATTGTAAAAGGAAAGCATTTGGAGAATGGAACTAACAAGCCTGTTGGTAGATATGTTTTGCACACACAGTGTAATATTGGATGGTAAAGGGTTATTTATTAAATTGTTCTCAAATCACAAATTCTCTTGCTTATTTTGTCTTTATTTCTACAAGATTATAAAAGTCAATCCCGAAACAGTCAGCCATTGAAAACCCTCTGAGGGTCACTATGAGTCAGATACCGACTAGACGGCACCTAACAACAACAACATAAAAGTCTTCATTTCACAAATAACTAGAAAATCAACTTAATTTGATGCATTTTAACATATCCCAATGCCAAAATAGTAATTAGATTAATTATCCTCTCTCCATCTTTGACAACTGTAATAAATAACTGGAAAAATGAAATATTTCAAAGGAGGAGGAAATATGTGCCATAATTCTGGTCAATGAAATTTATGTGTAGCCTTATTGTGGACTTGCTAGGGTCTTTAGCCTTCTTAATCAGTATAAAGGGCAGATAACCTTCACACTTTGAATATAAATTAATACTGGGGTCTAAAGCAATCATAATGCCTGTAGTCATGCCAATGTGGTATCAGATCCTGTCAGATCTCAGAAGCTAAACAGAGTTGGTCCTAGCTCATACTTGCATAGAAGACTGCCAGCAAATACTGTGTGCTGTAGGCTTGGGAGAAGAATCTGGCAGCCCACTCTCAAAAACAATCAGCCATTGAAAACCTTATGAATAGCAGAGAAGCAGTGACAATAATGTCAGGCATGGCACAGTGCTGGGGAATGTCTCATCTGTTGTACATAGGGTCAGGTCTGACTCTACAGCGCCTACCAAAAACATAGAAATATGACTGGTAAGGCCAAGAGGATGCAGGGGTGGATGCTAATCCTGGTACCAACAACTGTCTATTTGCAGATGTGTTGTTAATTAAACACGTTTTCTATATAAGTTACTATATTTTCAAACATTAATTACATTGATAAGTCACAATTTAGTTTGATGATTGAGCCTTATCATATGTGTTCACTAAATTCAAAATAGGAAAATAATAAGAGGAATATATTTAGATTATCTTTATTTTAAATATTACCCTTTGAGCCTGCCATGGTGATACACTCCTATACTCAGGAGGTGATACACACCTATACTCAGTTTAAGTCAAGAGGAAGCCTGCACAACCTATTGAAATCCTCTCTCCAAAAAAATAAATAAATAAAAATAAAAAAGGGCTCCTCACGTTCATTCTCACAGAACCACAAAATAAATATGTAAATAAATACTACTACCCTTTGACTTTCCAAGTCTATTCAAGGCTTGATGATGGGTGAAGTCAAGATGAAAACATCACAAAACCTTTTAACTTGTGAATATATAAACATTTATAGACAATGGCATACATTATCTAACATGAGAAGTATTTTAAATGCCAAAAGTATAAAAACTATAGGATTTCCTGAAATAAAAGTGCATTAAAACTACAAATCAATATTCATTAATAACTATAAGAAATATAATCAGATGAAACCATTGTAATCATTTTGCAAATGCTAAATGAATTGTAAAGGATAAAAAAATTTATTTTATTAGGTTAAACATTAGTGAAATTTAAAACATTACATATTTAAAAACATTGTAAGTGGTCTATGCTCTATTCAAATGAAATGCATAGCTGCAAGTTAATTATTTTTGAGCCAGATTAACAAAGTTCTTGTTGGAAGAATTCATAATGAAAGGTTAATAAATAATAAAATAAAACAAAAAATAAAATGACAAGAAACATGAAAACAAATTCACAATATATGTATAAATTAGAGAACTGAAAAGTCAAAAGCTATAAGACAAATAAATAAAGCTATAATCTAGTTTGTTAACAAGATCAACGTAACTAAACCCTGACCATCTGAACAAAACAATGCACACAAAACCAATCACAGACTCAAAGGAAAGAAATAGTTTGTATATTTTTTCATCACTCTATTCCCACCTTTAATTAACTAATTAATTAATTAGTTAATTAATTAACTAACTAATTAATTAATTAACTAACTAATTAAAAGACACAGCATTCCACTAGTTACCCTAGGCTGGCCTGCAACTCCCTATGGAGAGTAGATTGGCCTCAAACTCACATTGATCCTCCTGCCTCTACATCCATGTGCTAGGATTACAGGTGTGTACTATCATGTCACATTTTGAATTTTTAAGGTCACCATTTATATCTTTCTACATTACCTATATCTTATATTATTATTTGTTGTTTATTGTTGTTAGATGCTGTCGAGTCAGGTCTGACTCATAGTTACCCTATGTACAACAGAAGAAACACTAACCAACACTGTGCCATGCCCAGCACTAATAGTGCTTCTTTATGATACATAGGATTTTCAATGACTAGTTGTTTCAGAAGTGGGCTGCCAGATCATTCTCCCATTTTTGCTGTGCTGGGGATGGAAACCCAGGGTCCCAGCATAGAGCAGCACTCTTACATAAACCACGCTAAACCTTCCTATTTATTATTATTTGAACAGTTTTAGTTTTTAGTTGTCATAGTAAAGATGTGTTTTACATGCCATGATTATAATAGTAGAGCATCTTAAATTTGTCTACTTTCTTCTACTATAAGTATTTATACCTTTATGTTTTCTTGTTACATTTTATAGCTGTTATTTAAATGTGGAATCTGAAAAATATTTATCTCATAGAAGCATAGAGTAGAATAATGATTACCAGAGGCTGAGGGGATCAGAAGAAACATGAGAGGGTGAGGAGAGGTTGGTCAATGGTCAATAAAGCTAAATAGAGAGGAAGAATAAGTTTTGGTATTCTTTTGCACAGTACTGTGATTGTACAGTAGTTAAAAACATTTTATTGGGCCTTTCAAAGTGTCTACAACAAAGAATTTTGAAGGTTTTTACCATAAAAAGCTAAATATTTGAGGTGTTACATATGCTAATTATCACAATGTGATCAGTATGCAATGTATACTTGTTTGGGAACATTGTATTGTATTTCATCAATACAATGTGTCAATTAAAAATAACTTGATACTGGGCATGGTGGTATATGCTTGAAATCCAAGCACTCAGGGGGTTGAGGTAGGAGGATTATAAATTTCAAACTAGCTTGTGTTACATAAAGAATTCAAAGGCAAATTTGAGGCCAGTCAGGAGTACATAGTGAAATGTTCTCTCCAAAAATACATACATAAATAAATGAATACATACATACATACATACATACATACATACATACATACATATATACATAAATACAAAAATAAATAAGCAACAGAAAATAAATGAATAAATAAAGTAAAAATTTTAAAGAAAAATAATTACACTCGTCATGAGAAAATGAACTCAACTACAGATATTAAAGGAATAATAGAATTTTAACAAAATCTTAGGTAAAATATGTTTAATCTGAAATTGTTCATCTATAATCCATTTGTCATTTAAATCATTCCATCAACTTTCCCAGATTTCCTAGATTGCTCATTATCAGACAGACATATTCCACTTTCAATATACAGTCTCTACTTAAAAATTAACTATCTTAGCCAGGCATGGTGGCACATGCCTGTAATACCAGTGACTTGGGGGACATAGGCAGGAGGATCACAAGTTTGAGACCAGAGGCAGTCTGCTTAATTTAGCAAGATCTTGTCTCAAAAAAAAAGTAAAAAAAAAAAAAAAAAAAAAAAAAAAAAAAAAAAAAGGGCTGCATGTGCAGCACAGTAGTATAGCACTTGCAAAGCCTGCAAGCATGAGGCTTGGGTTCAACTCCTAGTACTGCCAAAAGAAAAAAGAAAAAAAAAAAAAAAAGAAAAGAAAAAATTAATCTCCTAAAATCCAACAAGTCTATGTGAAACAAAATATTCTCTTCTATAGAAGGTATTTTTCAGGAGCCCTGTCCTCAGGTAAGAGCATATTGCATGAAATTATAAAAGCAAAAATTTAGATAATCCTAAATGCTTTAAGGGCTGGGATTTAGCTCAATTGGTAGAGTGCCACTCTGCAGCTTCTGAGGTCCTGGGTTCGATTCCCAGCACCACAAACATGGGAGAAGGGTATGACAATCCACTTCAGAGGCAATCCCAAAAACAATCAGCCATTGAAAACCCCTATGATGGTAGCTATGAGTTGGATATGACTTGATGGCACCTAATAACAACAACAAATGCTTTAAATTAACTAAAATCCTCACATTATGAGAATTATAATTCTTAGCTCTTAAATTTCTCTCATCACTAAAGCATCTTAGGAAGTCATTATTACTAGTACTACTACTAATTTTCATTCTTAATCTTTCTTTTTAAATCCAACCCAGTCATCTTTCTAGTAACTGTCCCCACTGTGTTAGTTGTTGTTGTTAGGTGCCGTTGAGTCGAGTCCAACTTGTAGCGACCCTCATAGGGTTTTCAATGGCGGACGGTTTCCAGATTGCTTTGGGAGTGGGTTGCCACATGCTTCTCCCATTTTGTGGTGCTGGGAATCGAACTCAGGACCTCAGAGACTGCAGAACAGTGCTCTGTCAACTGAGCTTCCCACTGTATACAAGAATAAAATCCAAAATAAAACTGACCATCACTCCATCAATTTTCCCATATATTTTGCCATCATGAACAGAAACCAAAATGTTTAATATGGCTTATGAAGCCTTGGCAGGTGACTAGATTCCAGTTTTTACTGAAACAATCCCTCTACAAGTCCTACATTGCCCTTTAATGCAGACCAAATGACTCCTGGTCACCCTAGACTATGGTGTATGGGGCTGTTGAATCAATTTTTGTTGCACCATTGCCCAATTCTTTTGTGGGGTGAAAACAACCAAAGAAAACAGAGCAACAAGGCACCTAAGAGTTATTGGCTTTCAAGCACTGTGTATTCCATAAAAAACAAAGTTACTAGAAACACAGTGCATCTTATTTAAGAATTATTTCTAAAGTTAGGGTTACATTTTTCCACTTGTAATTGTTCTTGTTAATGAGGACTGCTCTGTCATTGATGGTAATGTAAAATATTATTCCCTGACATACAAGATAAAACCTGCCTGATTTTATACAAGTGATTTAGATGAATATATTTTACTCATGCTGATTTTTATATAATAGTTAAATGACAATTCCTATAATTATAAATGTATAGATGTTTAATACATGTTTGAAGATAAAATTAAATGATTAAATTAATAAGAATATTAAAAACAATAGGATGTTATTAAAATAGATCTGTTAATAGTAAGGAGGATGTTTACAATATTTTTACATTTATGTCTTGGTTTCTATCTTTGAAGGCTAGGTAAGGTAAAAAAAAAAAAGGAGATTGATCTTACTTATTTCTAGTGTATCCATCTGCGAATGTATTTGGTGGTGGGAGGAAAAATGAGACCATCTAAGTAGGAAAGTGTACAGTCTCTTAGCCTGCTTGTCCCTGAGGACTTGGTGGATCAGTATTATTATCTGGTCATGCAGGATTCAATTACTTTTTTGTCCAGCAGGACCATTATTAATTTAGAGGTGTGTAAGAGTAGGGCTATCAGTACATTGATAGTCTCTCAATACCTCAGACTTTACTAAGGTTTCCTAGACTTTCAATTCCCCTGTTGTTTTAAATGACACTGGAATATGACAAGTTACATTTCATGAAAAGTAGCCAAGGTTTTTCATTTCTTTTTTATTGACAAAAGATTTCTTGTAAACCAGCATTATTGGCCTACCTCCACTTTTTGGCCCAACAACTTTTATGAGATTTTATGCTCCAGATTACATTAAATATATGCTATAAACATGAAGTTTGTTAGGGTTTGAATAGGATTTAAGTATGTCCCTCTAAGGTGCATGTTCTTGGAGAAATGTCATGATGGTAAGAGGTGGTGTGAACTTCCAGAAATTGTTGTTAGGTGCAGCCCAGTTGGTTTTGACTCAAAGCAACACTATGTACTACGGAAGGAAATCCTACCCAACACTGTGCCATACCTAGCACTATTGTCAGTGCTTCTCTGCTATTCATAAGATTTTCAATGGCTGATTGTTTTGAGGAGTGGGATGCTATGTCCTTCTCCTAAGCCTACACCATCCAGTATTCCCAGGTGGTCTCCCATGCAAATACTAGCCAGGCATGACTCTACTTAGCTTCAGAGACCTGATGGGATTGAATAGTACAATGATAAGGCTACAAACTCAGGTGCCTTAGAGTTGGTCTGACTCATAGCAAACCTCATAGGATTTTCATTGGCTGATTGTTTTGGGGATTGCTTCAGGATTGGGCTGTCACTTCTTTCCCCATTTTTGTGGTGCTGGGCATCAGGACTGCTTAATTATGCATGTCTCTTCCCTCCCACCTTTAGCCTTCTTCTATTTAAATCTAATACACATCAGCGCCTCAACGATAGACTTGAGTCAATGTACCTATGTATCTGTTCCTTTTCCCAGGGTGTACATTAATTAAAACTCCTTTCTCTGCTTTTCACCATTGTTCATCTCTTTAAGTGGCATACTGGGGATAGGTGGCCTAGTCTAGCTGTTGGGACTCCCAGAGCTGAGGTTTTGCCCTAAAACTCCAATAACACCAGCAGAATGCTTCTTAAACTTTTAACCTCCAAACTGTGAGCCAAAAATGTTTTCTATATACTGTATTTGTTGGTGTTATTGGGTTTTTGTTGTTGTTGTTGTTATTGTTGTTTTTGTTAGATGCTGTTGAGTCAAGTCCTACTCATAGGGACCCTGTGTACAGCAGATCAAAACACTTCCCAATTCTGTGCCAGACACGCCATTTTATTTATGTTTAATCCCATTGTTGTAGAAACTGTGTCAATCCATCTACTGGAGGGTTTTCTTTCTTTTTTTTCCCCTGACCTGCTACTCTCCCAAATATGATGTCCTTCTCCAGGAATTGGCCCCTCCTGACTACATGTCCAAAATATGTGAGACCCAGTCCCACCAACCTTGCTTCCAAGGAGCACTCTGGTTGCACTTCTCCTAGGACAGATCTGTTGGTTCTTTTGGCAGTCAATGGTATATTCAATAGTTGTCTCCAGCACCATAATTCAAAAGCATCAATTATTTTCCTGTCTCCCTTGTTCAATGTCCAGCTTTCACAACCATATGATGCGACTGAAAATACCATGACATGAGTCAGGAACATTTTTGTCTTTAAAGTGACACCTTTACTTTTCAATACTTAAAAGAGATCTTTTGCCACAGCTTTTCCCAAAACAATGAGACTTTTGATTTATTGACTGCTGCTTCCATGGGTGTTCATTGTAAAACTAAGTAAGGCAAAATCATGGACCATCTCCATCTTTTCACCATTTATTTTGAAGCTGTTTCCTGATCTGGTTGCAAGGATTTGTTTTGTTTTGTTTTGTTGATATTAAGTAAATGTTTCAAGTATTCTTCACTTTCAGCAAGCACAGTTGTGTCACCTGCATAACTTAGGTTGTTGATGAGTCTTCCTCCAATCCTGATGTTATGTTCTCCATAAAGTCCAGCTTCTAAGATTATTTGCTCAGCAAATAAATTGAAGAGATATGGTGAAAGTTTATAGACCTGACACACACTTTTCTCATCTTTAAACCAAATAATGTTTCTTGTTCTGTTTGAACAACTGCCTCCTGCCCATGTATGGATTCTCCATGATTGCAATTAGGGTGTCCTGGTATTCCCATTCTTGGCAGGGTTATCCATAATTTGTTATGACCTATATGGTCAAATGCCTTTGCATAGTAGATAAAACCTAGATAGACATCTTTCTTATATTACCTGCTTTTGATTCATATCCATCTGACATCAGCAGTGATGTCCCTGGTTCCCCACCCTCTTCTGAATCTGGCTTGATTTACCAGCAGTTCACTGTCTACCTACTGCCGCAGTTGTTTTAAATGATCTTTAATAAAATTTTGCTTGCATGTGATATTAATGATATCATTCAATAGTTTCCACATTTAGATGGATCCCCTTTCTTGGGAATAGGCACAAATATGGAACTCTACCAGTCAATTGGCCAGGTCACTGTTTTCCTAACCTCTTGGTGTAAACATGTTAGCACCTCCGGTTGCTCTGATTGTTGAAATATCTCTAGTGGTATTCCATCAATTCCTGGAGCCTTATGTTTCAACAATTCTTTCAATGCAGCATCTAATTGATCCTTCAGTACCACTGGTTCCTCATCATATACAAACTCTTGAAATAGTTGGCCATCCACCAATTCTTTTTTTGTATAATGACTGTGTATTCCTTACATCTTCTTTTGATGTTTCCTACGTCATTTAATATTTTTCCTGTAGAATCTTTCACGATTGCCATTCGAGGCTTGAATTTTTGTCTTCAATTCCTTAAGCTTGAGAAAAACAGAGAGTGTTCTTCCCTTTTGGTTTGCTGTCTCCAGCTCTTTGCATGTCATTGAAATACCTGATTTTGTCTTCTGGAGCTGTCTTTTGAAATCTTGTGTTTAGTTCCTTTACTTCATCATGTCTTCCTTTAACTTTAGCTGCTCTAAGTTGAAGGGCTAGTTTCAGAGTCTATTTTGACATATAATTTGGTCTTTATTTCCTGTCTTTTAATAATATTTTGCTTTCTTCACAAATGATATTTTTGATGTCATGCCACACCTCTTCTGGTCTTCTATCATTTGTGTCTAGTGCATTAAACCTGTTTTTGAGCCTTCTTGTTTCCAGTTTTGCATTCCAGTCACTAGTAATTATCAGTATGTCCTGATTACATGTTTGATCTATTTTAGAGTGCAGAAGCTGGTAGAAATCATGTCTATCTTCATTTGTGGCCTAAGTGGTGGGTGTATAAATTTTAATATTAAAACCTTCTCTGTAGGTGTATGGATATTATTCTGTCATTGACAGCATTGCATTTCAGGAAAATAACCTCACATATTTTGTTATTGTAATGGAAAATAGACTAATGTAAATCATTTACAAAATTTCAAGATAAATACAAAAGAAAGTAGGAGAAATAACACTTGCAGATATCGATAATACAGACATCCCCCTGTTTTGCTGAGTAAAATGATATTTCTAGCCACACTCTGGCAATGGTAGAGTTCTAAATAAATAACTGTATCTTTTATTTATTTATTTTTATTTACTGTAGTGTTGAACTCAGGACCTTGCATATGGTAAGCAAGTGGTTTATTTATTTATTTATTTATTTAAAGACAAGGTATCACTAAGTTGTGCAGGCTCTCTGGCCTCAATCTTGGGACCCTTCTGCCTCAGCCTACCAACTTGCTGGAATTAGCAGTATGTACCATGACACCTGGCTTTAAATCTTGATCTTTGTCTTCCTACTTCTCTGGATTTGCCCCATAAAACGTCTGCCTTTACAGATTTCCAACCTTGTTACTTCATAGTCTTCCTTGAGAAAGTCTCTTATTCTCCACAGTGAAATAAGTTTCACGTCTTATCTCCCCTGTTTCCTGCTACTTTGAGCAATTCCTAAGATTTGGTCCATATAACTATGCATATTTTCTTCTCAAATTTCTTGGGCTCAAAAGAGACTAATCAGTTCCAAGAATGAAATCCAGATCTGGTGATGTAATTCCTATTCTATCTTCCCACTAGTGAGTTATTCTTTATGTGAAAATAGCACAGCTTCAGGAATACACATATTCCTTTAAGGATTGAATCAATTCATATTGATTTAATGTTCTTTCTCCATTTTACATAACTGAAGTTTTGTCAAATACAAACATTAAGGACCCCTCCTGTTATTATTTTTTAGATAAATTTGGTTCTTTTTCACTAAAATTTGGCTGACTTACAAAAGCAAATACTATGACTATTAAATGTTTCTTTGTCTCTGATATTCAGAGGAATAGTAAAAGATCCAACAAACTAGCCTAATGTTCATATTTTGATTTGGAATATCATTTCTAATGGAAGATGCCAAGAAGACCATGTTACTACCTTTCCTGAATATTGTCATATTCCCAAATATCTTTTATCAGCTCTAAAAGAACCTCCCCTCAAAAAAGTAAATGTCTTGGGCAATATGGATATGTTCCCTCTTTCCTTAGGATAAATAGTCAATTATTTCATACAACAGAATATCTTATATATTATAACAAACAAAATGGTGATTACCAAGTATTATGTCTTTTAAAAAAGTATCTATGATTGTTAATAGTACTACTAGAGGAAATTATTTTCTATCCATGAGAGTATGAGGTTGGGGAGAGAGAGAGAGAGAAAGAGAGAGAGAGAGAATAGAATGAGGAAATGAGGATCAATGGAGCCACAGAAGAGGGAGCTATTCATAAAATAAAGAATAATTTCTTTCTTTTTTCTGTTTTTGTTGTTGTTTTTCTTTTTTTCCTTTTCTTTCTTTCTTTTTTTTTTTTTTTTTTTTTTTTTTTTTTTTTTTTACTTTTCTGAGACAAGGTTTCGCTAAGTTACACAGACTGCCTCTGGTCTCGAACTTGTGATCCTCCTGCCTCAGCCTCCCATGCCACTGGAATTACAGGCATGTGCCACTGTTCCTAGCAAAATAAAGAAGAATTTCTTGAAAGTAGAGGAAGTGAATTGTTAATTTTGGTAGGAAGTGAAAATGCAGTTAAATAGCATTTCCACTGTACCTTGTTCTTTCATGACCCTAATCATTTATCTCCTTCTTTACTTAAATATAACCAAGATTAGACTTATCAGAGAAGGATTTTCTGATTTGGAAAAAGTCTGATACATGAGCTATACAAAAGCAAGCAGACCATGAGGGGGTTATTTTAAGAAGGGAATATTTTTCTGGTCTCTGAGTATACAAGTAGTTTAATTCTAGGACTCACCAACAGATGGTAATAAAATTATAAGTCTACGCATACTTCATGTATACATAAATATGTCATATAAACAGGCATTATATAAAAGTAATAATCTATAATATGGATGGCTTAGAATATATATATATATATATATATATATATATATATATACACTCACACACAACTATATTCTTATGTTTATATGTTTTTTTGTATAACTTTATTATTAATAATATATTAAGAGTTCTCTAAAGCTCTTTAGATGATAATGCTGAAATAATTTATAATTTTAATGTTAACTCATGGAAAGGGTAACTTAATAATTAAATTCTCTTGGAGATAATACTTTCCATTGGATATAGTGAATATGATATTTTAGATTTAGGTTGTTTTATAATGAATGCTTATTTCAAGTATAATGATATTGATTGATATCATTAAATTTGATGACAAAATACTTATTAAGAAAGTTTTATGATGAAGTAAGTGGGTGGCCTATTGCATGGTTTTATGATATATTTTCACCTAAGTGAGCCATAAATAAGTTCATCTGTTTCTTTCTCCCCTATCTTTTTCCCACCAATGAAATATTATAGTTGGCTATTAATTTGGGGACATCTTTCCTGGAGTAATTATATCAAAATGAATGAAAACTAAAGATTATAACAAAATAGTGATGAGAATTTTTTTTATCTGATTCTCATTTTAATAGGAGACTTGCCAATTGATGGCTGGGACAAAAGATTTTAAGCCCTTATTGTTCTTTTAATCAAGGAGCTAGATTTTTTGAGAGAGCATTATTCAGGGTAAATGTAAAACCTAACCTTTGAACACCTGTCATTAAATACATCATGATATTGTTGGTGAAAACAATGTTCTTAAACTCTTTATCTGACTAATTTCCAGTTTATAGTATGATGTTTTGCACTTTCAATTTATTTTTATTTTTATATTTACTGGTGTATGTTGTCATAAATTTGCTGTACTTTTTACTATAATGTGTGCTATTAATGTTGTTGTTTGAACCTAATAGGAAAGGTTTTTTGATTTACTGCATTGTTCAATATTATTCCTCCATGACTTCAAATTAAGTTCTCAGATAATTTTGAGAATGTTAGTATCAGTATATGACCAGTGAATTTTTATTTTGGAATTTCTAAAACTGTTGTCCTCATGTATGCAAACTTCCTTTAAAAATATTGTCTGGAAATTAAAAGTGATCTCTTATCCATGTGCTTTTCGCATGGAGGAACAATTTTTACCTTGTGCTTTGCATACAATAGAGATCTTTGAGATACTTAGGTATTTATATCCTGACCTCTGTAGGAATGATATAAATTATATTTTATGTTATAATAACTCATCTAGGGAGTCAAGATGGCAGACAGATAACACACACCTTCTGTTCTGGAGCAATAAGAAGCCTCGATTAGGGGTTTAAAAATCAAATTGAATAAATAGAAACAGAGATAATTTTGTTTGAGAGATAGAGAATGAAACTAGGCGTACACTGAAATCAAGGATTAGGCTTCAGAGGAGCTACACAGTGGCCAGCAGCGGGACTGCCGCCATTTCCCCATCACACAGACAACCGATAGAATCCCAGAGACTTGGAGGGGATTTCGCGCACACGCACCCACGGGCCCGGACCCAACACGGAGTGCAACCTTGGCAGCACACTTTCACCACGCCTGCGGGACACAGACTGCAGTTCCTAGGCGAGTCACCATGAGGGGGCACACAAACGCCCTCCATAGCGGCCGCGGAGCGAACGGGGAAGCCGGTGCCAGCGATCCGCGTCTAGAGCTGAGACGCGGCTCCCTCTCTTCTGTTGCGGTGGGTCAGGCCTACGGTCGTGAACTCCACAGAAATTTGGGCACACATATACCCGGACCCCAGACACATCAGAGATGACCCCAAATCAACCCACTGTGCTGCGGAGAGGTCTGGGGCTTGTGGAGGTGGCTAAGTCACGTGTGGCCAGGGAGCTCCTTTTTGGCGGAAACTGGCAGCGCAGCTCGCCGCTAGCAGAGAAGTTCCGAGTGCGACTGCAGCACACGACAAGGCTGTGTGGACTAAATCTCTGATTTGGGGAATTGGCGCCCGATATAGGTGGGACAGGGAGAACTTCAGGGAATACCCCACAGGTTCCACTGCCTCTCGAACAGTACAGTAGTCGCGGAGTGTTTCGTGGAACAGTCTCTTTGGGCACTCAGGGCCCCAATTAAATCCAGATTGTTATGAAGAGCTTGACTATATGGACCCAATGAGACCGATGGTTACTGTGGATTGTGTGGAAATACTGCCACCCTGAGCTCTATTGGGAACATTGCACCCTGCATTATCGAATCCACCTGGTCGCACTGGGTGTAATAATTAGTTCAGACCCCATCCTCAAGATAATAGGATTTTACCGTTAACAGGGTCTTGAGCCTGCTTCCTTTGTGGAAGCTGTACTGACACTCTGTGGCCCCAGCCCATACATTTTTTGCTTTTTGAGATAGGCTCTTGTTGGGCTGCACAGATTTTGGCCTTGAGACCCTCCTGCCCCCATCCCGCAAGCCACAGGGATTCCAGGCGTCCTTCACTGCACCTGACTGCAAGAGTTGTTATATGTATGGGGGAGAGTCTATGCGTGAGGTCTGGAATTTTATATTTTATTCTATTTTTTCTCTTTTCTTTGTATTTTACTTTTTTTTAAATTTTTATCTTAATTTTATCAGTACTATTTTTTTTTTCTTTTCTTTTCTTCTATGGGGCTTTTAATTCAGGGCTCTGTGCCTGCTTGACTGGTAGGTGCTGGACTGCCGCGCTGCACCCCAGGACCCCCTTTTTTTTTTGCTTTTTGAGACAGGTCTAATTGGGTTGCACAGAAATAGGGCTTGCATCCCTCCTACCTCCGACCCCCAGGCCGCTGGGATTGCAGGTGTGCACCACCGCACCCTAATACAGTTGTTTTTATTGGTGTTTGGGAGAGAGCATATGTGAGATTTGCCTCTTTTTTTTCCCTTTCTTTCTTTTCTTTCTTTCTTTTTTTTTCCTTTTTATTTTTCTCTTTTTCTTCCCTATTTTTCCTCCTTTCTTCTTTTACTCCCTTCACTTTTTCTACCCTCCTCCTCTATTTCTTGAGCTATATATGTGTCATTGTTCTAATAATTTATCCCTTAAATCTCAACCTTCCCCCTCTTCTGTCACCAGATCCCCCACTTTTTCTCACCCCACAGAAGAGAAGCGGAATCTATCACCTCCCTAACCCTTACCCCCCCTGGAGTCGAACTGGTAGATTCTGTTTTCTGGAACCCGCTATGGGAAAATCATATAAAATCACAAGGGCCACAAGGGGACAGGAGGGAGCTGAAGGCTTCACGGATCATACAAACACAAATGACTCACAATTACTAGAGACCTCTGAGTCGGAGTTCAGAGTCATGGTTATAAACGTGCTAAGAGAAATAAAGACAAATACTAAAAATACACTGGAGATAATTGAAAGAAAGGTTTCTAATTTGGAAGCTGCTCTGTCATCCCAGTTAGAGATGATTAAGAAAAATCAAGCCACTTTGCTTGATACTCAATCCAAATTATCAGAATTGAACACGGCTAAAGAATCCTTCTCTTCAAGAATGGATGAATCAGTGCAAAGGATCTCTGAGGCAGAAGATGACATAAACCAGCTGAAACACAAGCAACTAGAAATGGAATCAATGGTAAAAGTTTTAACAAAAGATTTCCAAGAGAACTCTGATAGAGTAAAAAGAAGGAATATAAGAATCATGGGTATTCCTGAACGAGAAGAAAGAATCACTGGAGGCCTTCACAACCTAGTAAATGATATCCATAAGGAAAATTTCCCAAAGATAGCAAAGGAAATGGATACATACACCACTGAGACTTTCAGGACTCCCAGGAAGGCTGATTTAAATAGATCATCTTCGAGACACATCGTAGCTCGATTTCTATCACTAGATAGCAGAGATGCCATCCTGCAAGCAGCAAGACAGAAGTCCCTTATTACTTATAAAAAACATCCAATAAAAATTACTGCAGACTTTTCCATATCAACACTGAAAGCTAGAAAGGAATGGTCACAGGTGATTCAAATACTAAGAAAAAACAATCTCCAGCCTAGACTAATATATCCAGCAAAATTATCATTGATGATAGATGAGGAATATAAGACATTTAATGACATTGAAGCTTTTAAATGCTATGCAACAACCAAACCAGCACTGGAGAGGATAATAAATCAAATAACACATACAGAAGAGTCAAGACAACCATACAAAGGAAAACAAAGAACCGATTAACTGAGATGAGTCCAACACAAGAAAGGTCCAAAGCAAACATGAATCATAAATCAGGTAATGATTGGAAAAATGACAATAAATGTTCCTCAATAATCTCTATTAATGTAAATGGTCTTAACTCACCAATTAAGAGACAGAGATTGGCTAAATGGATCAAAAAACACAAACCATCAATATGCGGTATTCAAGAAACTCATCTAACCCACAAAGACAGGAATAAACTGAGAGTTAAGGGCTGGAAAAATGTATACCTAGCAGGGGGGGAACAAAAGAAAGCAGGTGTGGCAATTTTAATTTCAGATAGATTAAATTTCACTCCAAAACTGATTAGAAGAGATAAGGATGGTCACTACATTTTAATATAAGGAACAATCGATCAAGAATCGATAATGCTCCTTAATATATATACCCCAATCATAGGAGCTCCTAGCTTTATAAGACAAACCTTATGGAATATAAAGAACTTTATTGGTCCAGAATCAATAATAATGGGGGACTTCAATACCCCACTTGTGTCAAGAGACAGGTCATCAAAACAAAAAATCAACAGGGAAATGTCAAATCTAATCTCCACCCTAAACCAGCTGGATCTTACAGATATATACAGAATATTTCATCCACACGATGAGGAATGCACATTCTTCTCAGCTCGACATGGTACGTTTTCTAAAATACATCATATGCTAGTCCATAAGAACTCCCTCAACAAATTCAAGAATATACAAATTATCCCCTATTCCTTATCAGATCATAATGGGATAAAATTGGAGCTCAAGAACATGAATAATCCTAGAAACTTTACAAACTCATGGAGACTGTATAATTCACTACTGAATGACCCATGGATTGTCGATGAAATCAAATTGGAATTTAAAAAATTCCTACCATCAAATGACGATGAAAACACATCATACCAAAACATATGGGATACAGCAAAGGCAGTTTTAAGAGGGAAGTTCATAGCATTAAGTGCCTTCATCAATAAAATAAAAATGAGACAAATAAATGGCCTATTGACACAGCTTAAGACGCTAGAAATCCAACAAAAAAACAACCCTAAATGGAACATACAGAGGGAAATTACAAAAATAAAGGGAGAAATATCTCAATTAGAATCTAAAGAGATAACTCAAAAAATTAATAAGACTAAGAGTTGGTTCTTTGAAAAGTTTAATAAAATAGACACCCCTCTGGCAAACCTCATCAAAAAGAAAAAGGAAAAATCTAACACAGTATGGATTATGAAAGGCAACCGATCCATAACCACTGACTCCAACAAAATACACAAAATTGTCAGGGATTACTATGAGAGACTGTATTCCCAAAAATATGAAAATACAAAAAAATGGACACATTTATTAACATGTATGACCTACCAAAACTATCCCCAAAAGACATAACTGACTTAAACAGCCCATTTCCTATACAGAAATCGAAAAGGTAATTAAAAGTCTCCCAACAAAGAAGAGCCCAGGTCCTGATGGATTCATGGCAGAATTCTACCAAACTTTTAAAGAAGAAGATAATACCTGTCCTCCTCAAATTATTCCAAAGAATAGAAAAGGAGGGAACACTCCCAAATACCTTCTATGAAGCTACCATCACCCTGACACCTAAACCAGGAAAAGATTCATCTAAGATAGAGAATTATAGACCCATCTCCCTTATGAATCTAGATGCAAAAATATTCAATAAAATTCTGGCAAACAGAATACAACAGCATACGAAAAAGATTATTCACCATGACCAAGTGGGATTTATACCACAGATGCAAGGCTGGTTTAACATTCGGAAATCAATTAATGTAATCCAACACATCAAGAAACTAACAAACAAAAACCACATGATCATCTCAATTGATGCTGAAAAGGCCTTTGATAACCTTTTCATGATAAAAACACTGGAAAAAATAGGTATAACAGGCAAATAACTTAATTTCATAAAAGCCATTTACGACAAACCTACAGCCAACATTATATTAAATGGAGAAAAACTAAAACCATTTCCGCTTAGATCTGGAACAAGACAAGGATGTCCTCTCTCTCCTATTCTATTCAACATAGTAATTGAAGTTCTGGCCAGGGCAATCAGACAAGAGAAAGAAACCAAAGGGATACAGATTGGCAAGGAAGAGGTCAAATTATCATTATTTGCAGATGATATGATTTTATACTTGAAAGACCCCAAAACCTCAATCAAAAAACTTCTGGATTTAATTAATTCCTTCAGCAAAGTTGCATGCTACAAAATTAACATACAAAAATCAATAGCCTTTCTTTATACAAATTCCAAACAAGAAGAGAAGGAAATTTCAGGAAAGATACCATTCATGATAACCCACCAGAAGATTAAATACCTTGGAATCAATCTAACCAAAAACCCTTCTGATCTATACAAGGAAAATTTCAAAACATTAAAGAAAGAAATAGCAGAGGACACTAAAAAATGGAAAGACCTCCCCTGCTCCTGGATAGGGAGAATTAATATTGTAAAAATGGCTATCATACCAAAAGCAATCTATAGATTTAATGCAATACCCATTAAAATTCCACGGACTGACTTCACAGAAATAGAAAAAATGATCCAAAAATTCATATGGAACCACAAAAGACCACGTATAGCCAAAACACTTTTAAGCTGCAAATCTAATGCAGGGGGAATCACAATCCCTGACTTCAAACTTTACTACAAGGCAGTGGTTGCAAAAACAGCTTGGTACTGGCACAAAAATAG
>VMDO01028098.1:0-24386 GCA_007922755.1 Pedetes capensis
AAAAAAAAAGGAAAAAGAAAACATAAAAGGGGCTGGGAGTGTGCCTCAGTGGTAGAACACTTGTTTAGCATGTGTAAGGCCCTGAGTTCAACCTCCCAGTACTGAAAAAATAAATAAATTGACAAATATATAAATAATATTTGTTGTTGTTGTTAGGTGCTGTTGGGCCAGGTCCAACTCATAGCATCCATATGTATACCAGAATGAAACATTCCCCAACACTGTGCCATGCGTGGCATTATGTCAGTGCTTCTCTGCTATTCATAGGACTTTTGATAGCTGATTGTTTTTGGATTGCTTTTGGAGTGGGCTGCCATGTCATTTTCCCATAAAATAAGTAATAAGAAATAAAAATAGCTACATGTGGCTAGTGGCTACTATATTGGACAGCATAGACATAAAACACTTCTATAATCACAGAAATTTCTATTGGAAAGCACTTCTTTGAGTAATGTTGTTAGGTACTGTCAAGTCGTGTCCAACTCATAGTAACCCTTATAGGGTTTTCCAATGGCTGTTTGTTTCAGGATTGCTTTGGGAGTGGATTGCTACCTCCTTCTCCCATTTTTGTGGTGCTGGGAATCAAACCCAAGACCTCAGAGACTGCAGAGTGATGCTCTGCCAAATGACCTAAATTACAGCCTCTCTGAGTAATAGTCAACTACAAAAAAGTGATTGGAAGAAAAATGATAACCAATAATTGTTGTTTTCCTGTTGAAAACATAAATTCTCAAAGTCTTTTTCTTTAAACATTTCTCTGTTCCTTTTCCCCATTCCATCAACATGTGACTCATTTCCCACTCTCAGCCTATTACCAACTTGTCCTAGGCCTTAGAGAGAATTGGCAAATTTTCCAGGAACAGAATTTTTCTGTATCAATGAAAAGTAAGGAAAACCAAATAATTTGTTATTTGTTAATACCCAATGTAAACTCCAATGGAAATAGAATCATTGTTTTACCTATTTTTTTCAATCTAGAAGAATTGTTTGGAATGTTGGAGGGTAGATTTTTTCCTTCTCCTTTGTCTCTTCATCTAGAAAATTAAATTAAGATGTTAAATTAGAAAGCCTCTAAAATTCCCTCATGCCATGATTATTAACATATGAAACTTAAAGCTTCATGAATATTGTATGTTGTTGTTGTTAAGTGCTATTGAGTCAGATCCAACTCATAGCAACGCTAAATATAGCAGAATGAAGCACTACCATACACTGTGCCATGCACACCATCTTTTTATGTTCAACCCCCATTGTTGCAGTCATTGTGTTTCTTCTCATTTTGAGTTGTACCACATCAGCAAAAGGAGGTCTCAGGGGCTTTACTCCATTCTTGTCATTACGGTCAACTCTACTTTGAGGAGGCAACTCTTCCCCACTCATTTCTTGAATGACTTCCAGCCTGGGGTTGGGGGTCATTCTCTGGCACTATATTTGATAGTGCTTCTCTACTGTTCATAGGGTTTTCAATGGCTTATTGTTTGGGGAGTGGGCTCCCCGGTCCATCTTCCTAGTCTGTCTTAGTCTGGAAGCTCAGCTGAAACCTATTCACCATGGGTGGCCCTGTTAGTAGCTGAAGTACCAGTGGCATAGATTTCAGCATCACTGCAACATGCAAGCCCCCCAGCACAACAAACTTGACAGACACATGTTGTTGTTGTTGTTGTTGTTGTTGTTGTTAGGTGCCATCGGGTCACTATCCGACTCATAGCGGCCCTCATAGGGTTTTCAATGGCTGACTGTCTCAGGATTGCCTTGGGAGTGGATTGCCAGGCCCTTCTCCCATTTTTGTGGTGCTGAGAATTGATCTCGGGACCTCAGAAACTGCAGTGCAGTGCTCTACCAACTGAGCCAAATCCCAGCCCCGACAGACACATAGGGAATGAATATTGTGTACAGAGGGTGAAGAAAGGATTGTTTATTGAATGATAATAGTGTATAATGTTTCTGAGAATTCCTCCATATCCAGGATTCCAGAAAAGACTTCTATGTTTTCCCTTATCATTTAATTCTGATTACTTTTATATTTTATTTATTTAATTTTTGGCAGTACCAGGGCTTGAACTCTGCACCTTGTGCATGCTAAGCCAGTGTTCCAGTATTGAAATGCACCCTCAAATCCCTTTTCAATATTGAGACAGGGTCTCACTAAATTGCACAGGCTGCTTTGAGCCTTAAATTCAAGATCCTACTTCCTCCACCTCCTGAGTCACTCAGATTACAAGTGTGCGCCAGGGTGCCTGGCTTAATCAATCTTTTTTTCTAACCACAAATTAAAAATAAAAAATTCAAAGTTGTAACTTTGAGAATAAGACGTTTTATGTAAGCCCCATGCTAACCTCAAAGAAAAAGTCTCTAGCAGATATACAAAAGATAGAAAAGAATCAAAGCATATCACTACAAAAATTCAACAAATCACAAAGGAAGACAGAGATTGGTTAAACCATTTTTCAGGCTCTGTTTTTCAAAGAACAAATGAAGACAAGTTTCATAGCCACAGACTTTTAGTCTGAACTATAAAAATCAAAGGAATTACTTATGAGAAAAGGGAGAGAGACAATGAAGAGGAATTAATAATAAATGCATATAAAAGCTAATGTGTTTGTTTTGAAGTGTTAGGGGCAGTGATGAAGGCATGGGGAAGGATAAAAGCAATGGCCAACCTAATGAGGTTGGAAACTTTAGAAACATTCCCCCACCAAGATTATACCTGAAAGATGGGGACATTTAGTTGCCAATTAGAAAAGAGAAGAGTATACATAATTACATCTGTCATAATGGCATAAAAATATGATATAACATTTTTAAAAATCCAGTAGCAGTGATGAGGCTCTTTGGAAAATCATGGTGTTACTATTTCCACAAGCATCTCCAAAAGACTGGAAATAGCATTAACCATGTGTCACAAAACCTAGATTTCATATATTTTTGTCACTAATTAAATGATTGACATTGGTCTGGTCACTTCCCTTTGGGACAATTCACTCTCTGTATAAAAGTATAGGGCTGGGATTTAGCTCAGCTTGTAGAGTGCTGCTCTGAAGTCTCTGAGGTTCTAGGTTTGATTCCCAGCACCACCAAAATGGGAGAAGGAAGTGGCAATCCACTCCCAATCCAGAAATAGCCATTGTAAACCCTATGAGGGTCACTATGAGTCGGATATGACTCGAGGGCATCTAACAATGATGATGACAATAAAAGCATGGTTTTCAATTCAAGGACCAGATGATCCCTAAATATTCTCCCACCGTTATTATTCTCTAATTTGTTTCTGAACACCATGACAATAATGATGATAGCAGCAATTTATTACATACCTACTATGTGGTATGCACTCTGCAAAGTTTTGTACATGAATTTATGTTCATTTTGTGCTCACAAAAGAGGTAGAGACCATTATGATCACTATAGTTTTATGAAAAAATCTGAGAGCTCATAGATAAAGGGTAATTTGTCCAAATTACTGGCTGATAAAATCAGGATTTGAACTATAGTCTGTGTGAAGAGATCATGTCCTTAAACAAAACATTGGCTTTCCTCCTCATTATATCCCAATAATGTAATTTTTAGCACATATTGAACTCGTGAGGGAGAATGTCATGGCTTGTATTTTCTTCTCTTTTTGAATGTCTTTCCAGCCCTTCATGGACTTAGATATCACAACTGCTATTTACTGAATGCCTGCAGCCATAGCCCTGTGGAATCCGATTCCGTCAGATCTCGGAAGCTAAGCAGGGTCGGGCCTGGTTAATACCTGAATGGGAGACTGCCTGGGAACACCAGAAGCTGTAGGCTTGGGAGAAGGACCTGCCAACCCCCTCCCAAAAATCAATCTGCCATTGAAAACCCTATGAACAGCAGAGAAGCACTGACAATAGTGTTTCCCCTGTTGTACAGAAGGTCGCTATGAGTCGGATACCAACTCAATGGCACCTAACAACAACAACAATTTACTGAATGTTTTCTTGTTGAAAGCAGAGTGCTAGGTACTTTATATGAGTTACTTAATTTACTTCTCATTCAGTCCTATGAAGCTGGGACTATTATTATTCCATTTCTATAGATGAGAAAATGGCGGCATCACGTTTGTTATCCCAGCTGAGGTCAGACAGAGATTGATCACAAATGCAAACCAAGCTTTGTCTGACTTCAAACAATACCTGTTTCTATTCCTTTCAGGTTCTGTATTTTTGGGCTTGAATACAAGGATTGATAGTCATAAAATTTTCCATGAAAAACAGACACACAGACACACAGACATACACTAACATATGTCTTGATTACTCATGCAGCTATTTGGAGGATGTTAAAATACTTAAAATTCTGAAACATCTGGCACTGAAGCCAAGAGGAAATGAGAATGGATGAGGAAAACCACATTTTGGATCATTGAGTGGGTTTATGTTGCCCCCACAGTGCTGTGTACTCTTTAATTGGTCGACTGCTTTTCTATTTCCAAAACTATAGAACAGTTGGTGCATATTTGCCTAAGTTTGGTTTCTCATGAAGAATTAATAATTTCTGCCAGCGCCTGTCAGTTGAAATCAAGTTTGGTTCCTACTTCGTGTGGGATCCTAGCACATCAAACACTTAGGGAACATAGTAAAAAAAAGTACATGGAAATCTTAAATACCGTTATGTTATATTGGAAAAAATAGAATCTTGGTTAAGAAATGAGGCACAGAAGTCTCCAACAGTTTCTCCCTAAAGGAACTACATATTCTTAAAATGCAGTTGAATTCCTGAGACTAATCTTCTACTCTTAGATAAAGTTATCTATTTTAGACAGAAAAGAGGTACTTAGGTAATGCAGGTTGCATCAAATGAATTTCTGTTAATTGAATACTATTTGCTAATTATTTGTTTATCTGAAGCCAACAGAACGTACATATATTTACATATGTATATACATTTGCATATTCATATGTATTCTCAACTAATTGAATAAAAATAAATGTTAGTTTAAGAAGGTAACTAAGTCTTTCTTAAGGAATATATGATCAACCTACACACTATCACCAGCTTCTCCCCAAAAATGTTGGAATTCCTCTGTTTCTTGACCTCAAATGTAGCTACAGAGGCTTCCTCATGTAGAAGCATATACAATGTTTCTTGAAGTCCAGTGACCATATTCAGCTTCAGAAGTAGAAGCTTTCACCTCTATTGTGACCATCATTTTTGCTGTGAAGTCCACAGCTACATTTAGTAGCCAAGAACATTCTTTTATTGTGCTCATAAGCCCAAATTGAAAATATGCTTGCTTTCAATAAAGGATCTCATACATTCCAGCTCTATCCCTAAGAACTAGACTTCATAAAGACAAAATTATGCTAAGATGAAACATACATATGAGGTGTTTTGTAGCTTGTTTCTCTGTAGAGGGCCTTTGTATAAAGTAAGAACATACTGGCTTATAAAGGCAGGCATCTAGACCTTGAATATATAAGGCTGGCCCTACCTCACATATCAGTAGCTAAATCCTTTTGCAAAATCGCATTTGATAGTTGGAAGTTGGAGGGAGAAGGGCAACACAATTTAAATCCATGTCTGAATATCATCTGGCAACTTTCACATAGTGAAAAATTAAGTTGGATTCATGTTGTTGTTGTTGTTAGGTGCCGTCCAGTCGGTATCCTACTCATAGCGACCCTCATAGGGTTTTCAATGGCTGACTGTTTCGGGATTGCCTTGGGAGTGGATTGCCAGGCCCTTCTCCCATTTTTGCGGTGCTGGGAATTGAACTTGGGACCTCAGAGACTGCAGTGCAGCACTCTACCAACTGAGCTAAATCCCAGCTCCAAGTTGGATTCATAGACTCATTAAAAAGAGGCTTCTGAAATCACTTTGGATTTTTAAATTTATAGATGAATACAGTGGAGAATGTAAAAGAGAAATGACTTCAATGCTTCACAGCTAATCAGTGGTAGAACTAGCACTTATGTCAGGTTAGCCTTTTATATGACAGAAAATCTACAGGTAGACTAAATTTCAAACTACAGTTGAAATCTCAGGTACACTTGGAAATTGGGAAGATGTTCCAACCACTGAAATTCACATTGTTGGCTTTATTTTAAGAAAAATTCTATGGGCCAGAGGGCACTGAGATTTATTCTGTATTGTGCTCAGGGAGAACGAATTAGGTTGCACTAGAAGTGATTTAAGTGGTAGGTTTTCATTTCACAGTTGATCACAGAAAAGACAGAGACCATTTGGTGCCTTTTTCAATGTCTGCCAAAAGTTACTTCGTGTCTCAAATACTGATTTTTTCATTGATGAACAGACAGAACTTAGCCCCCAAGGAAGCTCGTGAAATTGGTTGAATGCCAGAGCTGGTTTATTGTGAAATTGAACTGTGCTTTTTCTTTTAAATAGCATTTGATTTCATGTTTTCTAAAATCACTTTGTTCCTAATGGACAAAATAATAAATCTTGGGCTTTACTTAATTTTATCCCTATACTCTATATAACATGCTTTAATCTTTGGCATTTAAATACTGAATATTTAAATGTCAATTTAGGAAATAGACTTAAAATAGCCTAGAATTAATAAAATGAGAAGGTTTCTAGATGGGATGAAGTAGAAGAAAAATAGTGTTATGAAAAGAGTTGCCCTTATAATTCCCTCTTTTCTAATCTCAAGTGCAAAAACATCAGTAAAAATTCAGTCTAGACAAAATCTCCACTAAAACCTTCAACCAAAGCTCTATCTTCAGCTCCTGTATAAAGCATTCTAAATAGGTACTATTGAAAGTATGTTGGTGCAGAGAGGAAGAACTGCAGAGACACAACAACTAGGGGTATAAAAAGCAAAGCCATTTATTTTAAGACTATCGCTATTTAGGTGCATTTTAGCCATTGAAGTTTTGTGACACTCTTTGATAAATACCTTTTGGTGAATGAATAATTTTCCAAATCCATTTTAACATTACCCCATCATTATAAACTTGAATCAGGTGGCATGAAATGATAGCTTAAGATAGGACAAAAGCTTATATATTACTGATGTGCCCTGAGCAAAAATAGACTATCTATCTATGCATTTTTAATGTGAGCTTCATCGGGTTTAAAATAATTTACAATTTCATAATTAATTAAAAATGAAAACAAAAATATAGATGGAGAATATAGAAAAATCACCTATATAGCATTTTTTGGGGGTTGGCTTGAGAGTTGGTTCCAAACTCTATATTTCTATCATCAGCCTACCTTGGTACATAAATAAGGGTCCAGAATTGAACAGTGTTTACATATATAAAATAGTCTTGGAATGCCTAATATCTCCAGTTAATGGTTTGATAGCTAGTCCTCATTCCCAAGAAGTCAAAGGGGAACACAGAAAACTGTGTCAAATAAGTATATTATCAAATCTTAAAAGTGGCTTATGCAAGTACATGAGACAACTGGGCCTCAAAGAAGACACAGACCTGAAACTTAATCTAAAGGGAGAAATGAGGCTAAACAAAACCAAATGTGATTGCATTGCTTTTAAGGATCTAATAACAATACTATCCACTGATAATGTTCTTGCCAATTCTTCCATTTCATATTGCAGCATTTGGTTAACTACAAAACAGTCAGTACATAATTGTCAATACAGCCTTAAGAATTCATTTGCTTTGCCCAGCCTTGCAGGGTTAAGAGAAAAGCTCAGGCAATACTCTAGATTAATTATGACACACAATA
The DNA here is from genome assembly GCA_007922755.1 of Pedetes capensis. Taxonomy (NCBI): domain Eukaryota; kingdom Metazoa; phylum Chordata; class Mammalia; order Rodentia; family Pedetidae; genus Pedetes; species Pedetes capensis. The sequence continues at coordinate 7,681 of VMDO01028098.1, forward strand.
AATTTTTTCACCTTAAGTATTAAAATAATCAAGGTCAATGACATTCATCTGATTTTTTTCTGAGGAAGTTACTCGTCTTGAAACAGTTTTTAAAAAGCATAAAACCATCAGTCTTAATCACAAGCTATTATAAACAATTCAAACCAATCTTAAAAAAGTCTTTGATAACACCTGCAAGGTACTTTGGGAATTTTTAATGTTTGATAGTAGAGTTTTTAGGAAATTCCAGCTGCAAGAAGAGGTGATTCAATGTATTTTAGCAAAGAAAAATAGAAAATCTAGATTTAAGAGGAGATATTGATGGCATGGATGACTACATTTAATGCAAAATTGCAATTATAGCAGCCATTCATTTGAGGATGATTTTAATTTAAATGCTTCCTTCAAAACTGTCTACCCCTTTCCCTCTTGAGATTCCAAGTATGGACTTGTTGAATCTCAAATTAGTTTGCTCTTTATTTCCTAACATATGATAAGCATTCAAAAAAAGTTTGTTGACCTGAACTGCAGTTTAAGAAGATTTTCTAACAATTTTGTTTATGAAACTAATGGAACTTTAAGAATTTAATTTCTGTGTATAAACCAAATATGCTGATGAATTTATATCTGCACAGTAATTCCAAATAACCACTCAGTACAATAAATTAAAATTAGCAAGTTCTTGACAAATTCAAGTATGTGGACATTGATAATATGTCTCAATATACTGACAGTACTAACCCATTTTTAAGCCATTCCAGTTTAAATGGAGGAAAAACAATTTAGAGCAGTCATAATTATTATAAAATTCTTATTATAGTCAGATAACCCCTCACATTAAATGAGCATGAACAAAGCCTTTCATATTTAGTAGAAAGCTATGATGAAAATAACACAAAGAACTATATTTGCACTATTGATATATGGAATAATTGCTCTCAGAAAAGATTTGACAGCAAATAGACATTCATAGTTACGCAGAGGCTGTAGGGTGAGTTGGTGCTGTTTTTCTTGGGGACTGTCGACTCAGATCTGACTCATAATGACCCTATACACAAGAGAATGAAATACTACCCAACAGTGCTATGCACATGATCATTTTGTGTTTCAGCCCAAATTTATAGCCTCTATGTTTCATCTCATTTTGAGTCATTGCCACATCAGCAAAAGGAGGTGCCAGGAGCTTTACTCCATTCTTGTCAATAACTCTACTTTGAGAAGGCAACTCTTATTCCCCAGTCATTTCTTGAATGCCTTCCAGCCTAGGGGGCTCAGCAACAGTAGTCAGGGGGAAATAGTGCATAAACATGTTATTGTTGTTAGGTGTCCTCAAGTTGGGTCCAACTCATAGCAACCCTATTTACAGGAGATATAAATAGTTCCCGATTCTGTGCCAGGCAAACGATCTTATTTATGTTTAAGCCCATTCTTGCAGACATTGTATAATCCCTCTGGTGTAGGGTTTTCCTTTGTTTGTCCCCCTGCCACTCTCCCAAATATGATGTCTTTCTCCAGGGGTTGATCTTTCCTGACTACATGTCTGAAATGTAAGACGCAGTCTGGCCATTCTTGCTTCCAAGGAGCACTCTGATTGTACTTCTTCTAGGACAGATTTGTTGGTTCTTTTGGCAGTCCATGTATATTCAATAGACATCTCCAGCACCACAATTCAAAAGCATCAATTCTTTTCCTGTTTCTGTGGTACAATATCCAGTTTTCACAACCATATGATGCGACTGAAATACCATGGCATGAGTCAGACGCACCTTCGTCTTTGATGTAACATCTTTACTTTTCAATACTCTAAAGAGATCTTTTGCCACAGCTTTTCCTAGAGCAATGCGTCTTTCGATTTCTTGACTGCTGCTTCCACGGGTGTTGATTATAGAGCCAAGCAAAGCAAAATCTTGGACAACCTCAATCTTTTCTCCATTTATTGTGAAGTTGCTTGCTGACCCAGTCGTAAGGATTTTTTTTTTGTTGATGTTTAGTCATAACCCATATTGAAGGCTATGATCTTTGACCTTTATCAGTAAATGTTTTAAAGCCTCTTCACTTTCAGCAAGCAGAGTTGTCATCTGCATAACGCAGGTTGTTAATGAGTCTTCCTCCAATCCTGATGCCATGGTCTTCCTCATAAAGTCCAGCTTCTCCGATTATTTGCTCAGTGTATAAATTGAAGAGCATGAACATAGTTATATTAAATAGATTAAGTCTAGCTGAATATAGTACAGACCTAAAATAGACTAGCTTAACTATGACAAGGAGTTATTTCTCTTCCACATACAAGTGCTGAGATACTCTTTTAAGAGCTGGTATAACACCACTAGGGGATGGGGTTTAGCTCAGTTGGTAGAGTGTTGGTAGAGTCTCCACTCTCTGAGGCCCCAGGTTTGATTCTCAGCACCAAAAAAATGGGAGAAGGACATGGCAGTCCACTTCTGAAACAATCCCAAAACAAACAGCCATTGAAAACCCTATGAAGAGGCCAGGCACGGTGGCGCATGCCTGTAATCCCAGGGGCTCAGAAGGTAGAGGCAGAAGGATTGCAAGTTTGAGACCAGAGGCAGTCTGTGTAATTTAGTGACACCCTGTCTCAAAAAAGTAAAAAAAAAAAATTGGGCTGGGGGTGCAGCTCAGTGGTCCAGCACTTGCAGAGCATGCAAGCGCGAGGCCCTGGGTTCAACCCCCAGTACCAGGGAAAAAAAAAAAAGAACCTTATGAAGAGTGCTATGATTTGGACTCAAAATGGCACCTAACAAGAACAACATAACAACACCATGCTCATTAAAGCGATAGATTTGGCAAGCTTTTTGCAATTCATTTCCTGAGATGTGAACTTCATTTTTGTGATCCAGTCATCATCTTAAGGTTTCAAGCAGCAGGACAGAGCAAGAAAAGAAGAAAGTCATGTAGCTTTCCTTTATGAAAAAGACCTCTGGAATCCCACACAGCACTTCCACTGCTACCATCAGGGGAAAGGAAGGCTGAAAAATGGCATAGTGTATCTCTCTAAAACTCACGGTTTTGTTCTTTTCAATAGAAGAGTAAAATACATAATTGGTTGCTAACTAGCAATATCTAAACTGCCTACTTTGGGGACAATGAATGAATAAAGGAAAATTTTTCTCAAGCAGCAACCAATTAGGTGTTTTGTTTTCTTGTACTGATGACATCATTAATGGTTCATAGTTTGACATTTAGTTTGATATATTTTGATCATTAGTACCATGTATATCCTATTGATATCTATTAATGATTCTCATATTTCCCAGAAAATCAAAAATCCCATTGCTTAGTGGTAGCTGAATGTATGTCATTTGTATTCTATTTTATTGAATGCACTCGATTCTATTTGCTATAGGGAAGTTTTGAATAGGGTGAGCTGGTATTTTGACTTCTAATATCACCAGATATTAACAGATGATTTTACATATGTGGCTATACAAGAGCAGAGCCCCTGAAGATAAGATAATATATCTTATTTCCAGAATAGTTTCTAGTAGTTAAATATATACGATATATATGTATAAATTATACATAATATATAATATATATAAGTGATATATATATATATGAATTATTGGGAAAATCACCTCTAAGTGAGAGAAATGATCATCCCAGCTAGAGGAAGAGAATGTGGAAAAAATAGCAAGTGTATAACACTAAGCACTTTTTCAGATAGATGCCTTCTGTTTCTCTTCTCGTTTTTTCCTTCCCTGTGCTCTTGTCACAGCCACTTTCTCTAGGCTTCTGCAGGGCCTGGCCTTTTCTATTTACTGCCAAAAGAAACAAGAGGAGTGGAGTAGGATACATGACATATTTGGAAAGGCAGTAAATATTTAATAGATGATATGGTAAATAATGTATATAATTTAGCAAGAAACAATGTAAATATTTCATGGACTGCAGTGCGGCTGTTAGGTTAGATTTAAACTTGTGAGTCTGGAGAAATGCTGCAGCTCAAAAATTTCTCTGATAACAGTACTTGCTTTTCTAGTGTCTCTAGATCACAACCTAGCAAGAGTGTTTGGCACTTAAGGTATCTCAAAGATTAACATGGCTCCAAAAAATTAAAACTATCTAGAAAGATACACTTGTATAAATCTCATTCCCTCCCCAATCCCTTCTAAATCATTCTGTCCATCATCCTTTCAATCTTATCCCTATTCACCCTTTGTAGGTAACCAGTCTCTTCAGTTTCTCATTCATCCTTCCTGTGCTGCTTCTTGCAAAAGTTAGCAAATTACCAGATGTACGTATATTTTGCTATTTTCCCATGTTCACTGCATAAAAGCAGCATACCAAGGATCCTCTTTGCACTTTAAAATTTGATTTAACAATATATCCCAGATGTCACCCCATATTAGCTCATGCATTTATCCTCATTCTTTTTTGCAGTTGGACAATAGCCCATTGTGTGGATATACCATGATTTATTCAACTACTCTCATAAGTGGGGACAATTTGGGATCTTTCTGGCATTACGCATTTACACAAAGTGCTGCAGCAAATAACATTGTTATATGTTTTTTATACTGTTTAAGGTGTGTTTTCATGGTAAATTCCTAGAAGGTAGATTGATGGTGTGAATGATAAACACACATATATTTTTCTTATTGTGCAATTCCCCTTCATAGTGATTTGTATTCTTACCAGAATGTGGAACTGTATGTGTGAGTACTTATTTCCTCACAGCCTCAGTAACAGATGCCATAAATTTTTAAACTCTATATTTTAGAAGAGTTTTGGGTTTATGGAAAAATTCTGAAGATAATACAGAAAATTCTGATGCACTCCTCATGCAATCTCCCCTATTCCTAATATCTCACATTATGATACATTTCTTACAACTAATGAACCAATATTAATATGTTATTATTAACTATTGCTCATAACACATGAGATTTATGACTTCTTTGTATATTTCAACTATTTTGTATATTCTTTATCGGATATATGATTCTATAAGTTATTCTCCAAGTCTGGGGATTCCCTTTTTATTTTTCTGACAGTTTCTTTCAAAGTGTGGAAGTTTCAGATTTTACTATGATCAAACTTAATCAGTTTTTCATTCATAAATCATGGTTTTTGTGTTATATGTAAAAACCTATCATCAAACTCAAGGTCAGAGTGATTTTTCTCTTATGTTTTCTCATAGTCATTTCATAATTTTATATTTTACCTTTGGGCATGTGATATTTTGAGTTAATTATGCTGAAAGATGTAAGCCCTCCCTTTTTGTATAAATAGATGTCCCCAAACCATACCCCAACACCATCTATTGGATGGCCTTTATGTCTTTGTCTAAGATTACCTGACTTTATATGCATGCATCTATTTTTGCGCTCTCTGTTCTGTTTCATTTATCTATGTATCTATTCTTTCACCAGTACCATACATCTTTAGTACTGCAGGTTTTTAGAAATCTTGAAATATGGTATTGTATATCCTTTAACTTTGTTATCTTTCTTTCTTATTGTGTTAATTATGTAATTTGTATTCATTTTCTATGAGTACTATAACAAGTCACAACAAATTTAATGACTTAAATTTTTTATATTGATACAGTTTTATAGATCATATATATGACATGGGATCAACTTGTCTCACCATGATGAAAGTAGGGCCATATTCCTTTGTGGAGGCTCTTGGGAGAATCCATTTCCTTATCTTCTCCAGCTAGCTGGCCACATTATTTGTCTTAAGCCATCCATCCATCCATCCATCCATCCATCCATCCATCCTTGAAGCCAGCAAATTCTCTCACATTGAATTATTCTGACTCTTGCTTCCATGTCACATTTTTTCTCTCTGTTATTCCTTTTTAGCCTCTCTCTTCCACATTTAAACCTCCTTATGATTACATTAGTCCCAACCAGATTATCCTGGACAGTCTCTCTATTTTAAATTTGTTTTATTAGTAACCATTATTATATTTGCAACAAGAATTACCATTTCACATGAAACATAATTCACAGATTCTAAGAATTAGTACACTGAAATATTTAAGTTAGGCGTTGTTTTGTCTGCCACTTTAGATTTTTTGTCTTTTCATACATCTTTTAAATTAGTTTGTCAATGTCTACTAAATAACTCAATGGTATTTTATTGGGATTCCATTGAAAATATAGATCATAGAGAAAAGTGACATCTTCAAAATACTGAATTTTCTTATCCATAACCATGGAATAAATAGCACTCTATTTATGTAGATCTTGTTTGATTTTTTCATTGAAATTTTGTATTTTTCTATATGTATATACTGTAGTTACTTTGTTACATTTATATCTAAGTATTCAATTACTGTGTATTATCAAAAATGATTTTGTTAGTTTGACTTCAAATTACAATTGCTCATTGCAGGCATGTAGGAAAAGATAAACATTTGTATATTGATTTTGTATTCCTCTAACCTTGCTATACTTTATTATTTGTTCCAGGATTTTTTTTTTCATTTTCCTTGTTGTTGAATTCTTTTGGGTTGGGTATTTTACTTGGACAATGTCATCTGCAAATCATGTTTTATTTTTTATGTTTAAATATATATGTTATTTCCTTTCTAATCATTTTGCAATAAGTAGGACTGCCAGTATGATACTGAAGTATAAAAAATAGTCTTCATATTCTAGAAATTTCCTATTTCTCATTACTCAGACTTTTAAATTTATAAATAGGTATAGAATTTTGTCCTGTAATCTTCCATCAATTGATACTGTTATATGATTTTTTTCTTAGCCTATTGACTTGGAACACTATACAGATTGATTTTCAAATGTTGAACCAGCATTGTTCATAATTTATGATGATTTGTATTCATTTTTGGATTGAACTGGTTATTATGTTGGACATTATCACATCTTTAATAATGAGGATAGTGGCTTATCATTTTCCTATTTTGTAATGTTTTTAGTCTGGTTTTGGTATTGAAGTAATTCTGGCCTCATGGAATTTGTTAAGAAGTGTTCCCACTGCTTCTAGATTATGGTGAATTGATGCCATTTCCTCCTTAAGTGTTTGGTAGTACTCACCAGTGAAACTATCCTGGCTTGTAGCTTTCTCTTTTGGTAAGTTAAATTATTGATTCAGTTTTTTTCTTTTTTTGATGGATATAGGTATTGAAGATGACCTGTTTCTACTTGTATATTTTTGGTACCTTGTATCTTTTACAGAATTGGTCCATTTCATCTAAATGATCAAATTTATACTCATAGATCTATTCACAGTATACATTTTATTGTTTGTTGTTGTTAGGTGCTGTCAAGTTGAGTCCAACTCATCGTGACCCTATGTACAGCATATTGAAACACTTCCCGATTTTGTGCCAGGCATATGATCTTATTTGTGTTTAAGCCCATTGTTACAGACACTGTGTCAATCCATCTGGTGGGGTTTTCCTCTTTTTTGTTGACCTGCCCCTATCCCAAACATGATGTCTTCCTCCAGGGATTGATCTCTCCTGACTACATGTCTGAAAATGTAAGCTGAAGTCTTGCCATTCTTGCTTCCAAGGAGCACTCTGGTTGCACTTCTTCTAGGACAGATCTGTTGGTTCTTTTGGAAGTCCATGGTATATTCAATAGACGTCTCCAGCAACACAATTAAAAAGCATCAATTCTTTTCCTGTCTCCATGGTAAAATATCTAGTTTTCACAACTATATGATGCGACTGAAAATACCATGGCATGAGTCAGATGCACCTTCGCCTTCAATGTGACATCTTTACTTTTCAATACTCTAAAGAGATCTTTTGCCACAGCTTTTCCTAGAGCAATGCATCTTTTGATTTCTTGACTGCTGCTTCCATGGGTGTTGATTATAGAGCCAAGCAAACCAAAATCTTGGACAAACTCAATCTTTTCTCCATTTATTGTGAAGTTGCGTGCTGACCCAGTCGTAAGGATTTTTGTTTTGTTGTTTAGTGGTAACCCATATTGAAGGCTATGATCTTTGATCTTAATCAGTAAATGTTTTAAATCCTCTTCACTTTCAGCAAGTAGAGTTGTGTCATCTGTATAATGCAGTTTGTTAATGAGTCTTCCTCCAGTCCTGATGCTGCATTCTTCCTCATAAAATCCAGCTTCTTGGATTATTTGCTCAGCATATAAATTGAAGAGATGTGTTGAAAGTATACAGCCTGATGCACAACTTTCTCAACTTTAAACCAGGCAGTACTTTCCTTTTCTATTCGAACAACTGCCTCCTGGTTCACATACAGATTCCTCATGAGTACAGTTAGGTGCTCTGGTATTGCCATTTTCCGAAGTGTTATCCATAATTTGGTATGATCCACACAGTCAAATGCCTTGGCAAAGTCAATAAAACATAGACAGACATCTTTTTGATATTCTCTGCTTTTGGCTAATATCCACCTGACATCAGCAATGATGTCCCTGGTTCCCCACCCTCTTCTGAATCCTGCTTGATTTTCTGGCAATTCCCAGTCTATATACTGTCCCTTTTAATGTCTGTGCCATAAGTAATGATGACCCCTCATTCATTCTTGAAATTGACAATTATACATTCTCTCTTTTATTCTTGGTTAGTGTGGCTAGATGTTTTCAGTTTTTGTTATTGGAAATTTTTAATGTACAACTTAATGTGTTTCATTCTGACATGCATTTCATTGTGGCATTTCCATATATGCGTTTCATGGTACATTGCACAGATAACTTCTCTCTTACCCTCTTGTGCACCTCCTCCCCCCCTCACCCCCACCAATGGGCGTGGCTCGATTTTCAAAATAAACTTTACTAGTATTTTTAAACAACTAGATTTTATTTTCACTTTTTTCCAATTATTTATCTGTTTTAAATTACCTTGGCTTCTGCTCTAACTTTTTAAATTTCAATTTTTCTACTTACTTTGGGCATCCATTGCTTTTTTCTAGTTTCCTGAGGTAGAGTTTTGGGTAATGGAATTTTGATGTTTTTTTCTTTGTTAATATATTCATTTAATGGTATAAATTCTCATCTAAGACAGTAGGTTTGATGTTAGGTGTAGGAAGTGGACAACTTTCTGGGATCATTTAAGTAAATACCAGTGTTTTATTGGGCTGTTGTGTCCTCACTAATTTCTTCAGTGGTACACCTCTCCCTCTTCTTTCCCTTTGGTGAGACAGAAATGCTACACTGGACTCTAGTAAGAAGAATGCCCTACCAGCTAGGATAAGGCTATGGTAAAGTCTTTTCCTCTTGTTGTTGTTGTTGTTAGGTGCTGTCGAGTCGATATCCGACTCATAGTGACCCTCATAGGGTTTTCAATGGCTGACTGTTTTCTTCGGGATTGCCTTGGGAGTGGTATTGCCAGGCCCTTCTCCCATTTTTGCGGTGCTGGGAATTGAACTCAGGACCTCAGAGACTGCAGCGCAGCGCTCTACCAACTGAGCCAAATCCCAGCCCTCTTTTCCTCTAGGGAGAAGGTATTTGTTATACTGAAGGCTCTGGGAGTATTCCACAGTAACTACGTTACACCTCCCTTTGTGAAAGCCAAAAGGGGAATTCGCTGTTTCCTCACTGTGAGAACATAGTAGGGTTACTGAAGGTAAACTTCATTAATTTGTAGAGGTTCCCTAAAGCTGGGCTGCCAGAACATTCTCACTTTTACTGCAAGTCCTCATTCATCCTTTAGCATTCTGGTCAAAATTATCATTTGAGTGGTCCTACCATTCTATGGTTCTAACCATTCCTGCTTTAGGTAAGCAGATCTTTGCTGTGACCCTCTGGATTCTTGTGTCCAGATTCCCAGATGCTAGCTGGCTTTATTACTTCAGTTTGCTAAAGGATCCAAGAAAAGCAATTCATTTTCAGTTTATCATTTTTGTTTTCTTTTTGTGGGGATAAGAATGACAATTTCTACATTAAAGTGAAAACTTGAAGACTTGTCATATTTTTAATCATTGCTGATCTGATAGCTGAGATTAGTAACCCAGTAGAGTTTTAATTTGCATTGCTTTATTATAGGTGATAAACATCCCTTCATATGTTTAAAAGCCTTTTTAATGTGTTTTTGAACTATTTTACTTTTCTATTTAGTGACACTATCATGATTCCATTGATCTTTGATTCATTCCATTCCTTCCATGTCCAATGAATCACTAAGTACTGCCACCCTATTGCAAAACTTGCCATAATATTAGTTTTTAATATACTTGCCATAATAGTTTTAATATACTTGCCATAATATACTTGCCATAATATTAGTTTTTAAATAGGTCCCCTCTTGTTTGCTTCTTGCCCACCTTAGTCCTATAGTTGTGAGAAATATGCATTAATTTTCTAAAACCATAAGGAGGTTATACAGTATAGTCATCAAGAAGCCCATCTTGGAGTCAAAAATCCAGGTTTGAGCTGTGTGATCCTGTACAAGTCACTTAACTTCTCTTGGCTTCCCTTTATTTATTTTCTAAATGAGAATAACAACACTATTTACTCACAGGTTATTTTATTAATGAATAAAACTTAATCATAACTACTGAGATTCCACTAATCAGTACATCATGTGGATGACTCACACATGACATTTACATCAGTTGTAACTTTTCTCATGATCATAGATGCTTCAGAAGCATCTAATGAGTGAGTACCAGTTTATTTCCTTTAATGAGTTAGGGAGGGCTTGCTCACATTCATGCTCAGTCACAGCTTTCGTTTATAAATCTTTATCTTAGTTTCCCCTTTACCCCAAACATAAGGCAAACACGATCTTCTAGTCACAGGAAGGACCAATTGACAGTTATGTATGAAATTCACATAAATTCATCTCTTCAATTGGAAAACTGAGCATATAGTAGATAGCAAATTAGTCATATCATTTCTAGTTATATGAAAGCTTATCTTAAGTAGCTTGTTTTGAGCAGAAAGATAAGAGATAAGCAATTCAAGAATAACATTACTCCCCTATCACGGGCAATTTGAATGTATATTATTATTCATATTTTGCCCTTATTGAATACACTAGTTTTAAAAGAAACTAACCTGATTTAGATTAACTTGAATGCAAAATTTAGCAGCAGTTACATATCCTATGTTCTCAAGAGATCACAGTACCAAGTTCATTACAAACAGCTGCACCATTCAATTGCCATTGAAATGTTATTCAAAGGACGATTAAAGGCAAAATGCCTATATGTGGATTTCTTTTCTATATCCCTTGCACAATTCAGTGTATCATACTAACTGACTTTCAAGCATGTGCACCAAATATTTAATCACAATGATCAAAATCTTGGGAAGTGAGTGTCTAGGTTAAGTATCACAAAGTTTTTTTAAGGAACTATTGGAAGGAGAAGAGAAATGTGAACTTAATTCTCAGAGATGGTAAGTGTGTGTGTAGAATAATAGCAGTTATATAAGCATAATCTTTTGTGTCCAAAGGGTATTTTTCTCCTAACAAAATTTAGATAATTTTGAATCTAGCCATGCATGCTACATTTGTCATTGTAGACACTAATCCTCAATGGTTTGAAATTTTTAAATAAGAATACTCTTTTCTCTAGAACATAGTCTTGAAAACAGGAATGTAAAGTAGATATTCTCTCTTGTCTGTGTGCAAGTCTCACAAGAAAATGGGAATCTCTCCTGTCTGAGAATCTGAGTGTGGACTTGGAGAGTCACATGGTCTTTTCTTATTAGCTTCTATTTTTGCATCTATCTGAATGATATGCCACTAACTACTTATTAAGAAATTAGAGAAAGGGGCAGATATTTTAATGCTAGAGAACAGTATGGATCAAGTAATAAATAAGACAAGAGTGAGATATTTTCTTTTCTTTTTTTTCTTGCAATACTTTGGGGTTGAACATACATCTGCTTTGCAAGTTCTCCAGCACTGAGTGGTACCACAGCTGATTTTTTACTCTTTTATCTTGAGACAGGGTCTTGTTAAGTTACTGTCCTGCCTCTGGCCTCAAACCTATGATCCTCTTTGCCTCTGCTTCCTGAGTCACTGGGATTAGAGGCATGCATCACCATGCCCATCCCAGGAACAAAAATGGGATATTTTCAAAATAAATAAATATATATGCCCAATAATAACAACCTTTATAAGGTTGCTAAGAAGGAAACAGAGATTTTTTGACAGAGAATAATGTGGGAGCATTATTTTAGGTGGTCATAAATGGGTTCTGAGTAGAAGTTGCATATAATATGAGACCTGAATGAAAAGAAGAAATTGAACAAATAAATGCACTCATAGTAAAACCTTGAAGGAAGATTGTAGAGCAAGTATTAAGACCCCAAGATTTCTTTCTCTCAGAAAGGAGAAAAAACATTGTACATATAATATAACAGATGAGAGAATGAGTTGTATTAAGTAAAGCTAGAGTTTGGGGCAAGATTATTTGAGGTTTGTAGGTCATGTTAAGTGTTTTCAATTTTATTCTAAATGCATTTTTAAATTTTTGAAAATTTTAAGCAGAAAGGTGACATGATTATAAAGGGGAATAGGAATGGGAGGTCACTTTGAAGGCTATCTCATGGCAACTCAGACAAGAGATAAGAATGGTCTGTGCTAAAGTGTGAAAGCAGATGTGGAGAAAGTAGATGGATTCAGAGGTATTTTGGAGGTAGTATCACCAGGATTTTCTGATGGATTAGATGTATATACATTTTTGTGTATGCATGCATATGAATTCAGAGGCAAAAGATAGAAAGACAGATGGCTTCACGTTTTCTGACCTGAGCAAGTAACTGAATGGTGCTGCTGTTTTCTAAGATGAGTAAGATTGGAGAGGAACAAGTTTGAAGGAATTCGTGGGTTTAATTTTAACATTCCAGCAAAGATATCTATGAGACACATAAGAAATAGCAAAATAAACCAGGTGTGCTGATGCACACCTGCAATTCCAACACTCAGGAGGTAGAAAGAAGCAAGAGGATCACAAATTCTAGGCCAGGCTGAGCTACATGGTGAAACGATGTTTCAAAAAAATAGCAAAATAGAACATGGGTTATAAGTGTCTTGAGACCAGGAACTATGTGTAGGCTAGAGAAATACACTTAAGAACTAATCTCAGCTGGGCATGGTGATACATTCCTATAATCCTAGCACTCAAGAGGTGGAGGCAGAAGGATTCTGAGTTCAAGGTCACCCTGGGCCACATAGTGAATTCCAAGCCAACCTGGACTACATTGCAAGACCCTATCACAAAAATTAAAGAAAAATATTTAATCTCAATACAGTAAGCAATTGATGCTGTGGAAATGATTGAAAATATCAAGACAAAAGGAAGATAGGGAAGAGAAGAAAACCTAGAATTGTGTCTGGAGGAATTCCAATGTGATAGAGGTTTGTTGGAAAAGGAGAAACTAAAAAATTAATCCATAGAAGTCGGATAGTCAGGGAATAGAGCATTAGACATATATACAGTGGAAACTAAGAGAAAAAATATAAGAAATAAAGAAGGGCAAAATACTGTTGAATGATGCTCAGACATTGAGGAAGATGAAGATATAACAATACTTATTACCTTGAGCAGCATAAAGGCATCAGTTCTCTTGATTAAGGACATTTTCAATGCAATCATGGGAATGGAAATCATGAAGACGTGTGAAAGAGTAAATAAAGTAGTCTTGGTTAAAAAAGAACCACAAGTTTATGTTGTGACAGTCTTTCTTCATTAAACAAAAAATAAAGACAAATTTAAAATTTGAAAATGAAAAATTATGGCTGTACATGAAAGTAAAATAAATTTCCTTATGACAAGAAATGGAATGGAAATATAAAGTAGCAAGTAAGACTAAAGCCATGGACTTATAAGAGATAGTTTCCTATGGCATAATGAAAGAATGAGGTCCTAGCCAGCCACTGTAGCACAGGCCTTTAATCCCAGTGGCCCAGAAGGCCAAGGCAGGAAGATCATGAGATTGAAGCCAGAGGTAGCTTGCACAACGTAAAGAGACCATGTCTCAAAAAAAAAAAAAAGCATATATATATATATATATATATATATATATATATATATGAAATAAGGATTGGGAGTGCAGCTAATTATTACAGGAATTGCCTAGAATATGTGAGGTACTGAATCCCCAAACACTGAATAAAAGGTGAAATCCAAAAGCTTCAGTCCAATCAAGGTTAAGAAATAATACCTATTCTTCTGAAATTATTTCAAAAAATAGAAAAGGAAGGTATACTTCCTAATTCACTCTACGAAGCCAGTATCAACCTGATTCCAAAACCTGGGAAGGACTCTTAGAAAGAAAGAGAACTATAGATAAATTTCCCTGATGAACATTGATGCAAATATCCTTCATGAAATTCATCAACACATTAAAAAGGTCATATACCATGATCAGATGAGCTTTATTCCACAAATGAAAGGCTGGTTCAACATTTGTAAATCAATTAATGTAATTCAACATATCAAGAGACATACAGAAAGAAATAACATGATCATGTCAATGGATGTTGAGAAGGCTTTTGGCAAAGGGTAACATTCCTTCATGATAAAAGTAGTGAAGAAATTAAGCACAGAAGGAACTTAACTACACATCATAAAGACCACCTATGAGAAATCTATAGATAACATCATATTTAATGGGGAACATTGGAAGCATCCCCTCTAAGATCAGGAATAAGACAAGGATGTCCACTCTGCCCTGTCTTATTTAATACTATAATTGATGTCCTAGCCAGAGCAAACAAGGAAAAGAAAGAAATTAAAGGAATATACTTGGGGTAAGAAGAGGTTAAACTATCCTTATTCAAAGATGGCATGATTCTTTATGTAAAGAACCCCCAAAATTCCACTAGAAAATTCTTAGAGCTTATTATCTCCTTCAGCAAAGTAGCAGGATACAACATTAATGCCGAAAAATCAGTAACTTTCCTTTACACCGATAGTGAACAGGAAGAGAAGGAAATCAAGAAAACAATGCCACTCACAATAGCCCAGCAAAAAATCAAGTGTCTAGGAATCAAAGATTCTAAAGACCTCAACAAGGAAAACTTCAAAACATTAAAGTAATAAATAGCAGAAGATAATAGAAGATAGAACCTCCCTTGCTCTTGGATTAGGAGAATTAATATTGTGAAAATGGCTATACTATTGAAAGAAATTTAGAGATTTAATGAAATCCCCATCAAAATTCCAATGACAGACTTTGCAAAACTAGAAAAAACAATCCTAAAATGCATATGGAAGCACAAAAGACCACGTATAAATTGGGTGTGGTGGTGCCTCCTGTAGTCTCAGCAACTCAGAAGGCCGAGGCAGGAGGTTCTCAAGTTTGAGACTAGAGGCAGTCTGCATAATTTAGTGGGACCCTGTCTCAAAAAGGAAATTTTAAAAAGGGCTAGAGGTGCAGTTCAGTGTTACAAGCACTTACAAAGCATTCAAGTGCAAGGCCCTGGGTTCAACCCCCAGTACTGGAAAAAACAATAAACATGAAGCACAGCAAAACAAACAACACCAGCAACCAAAAGTTTAGCCAAAACAATCCCAAGCAGCAAAAATAGTGCAGGTGGTATTACAATACTGGATTTCAAATGGTACTACAGGGCTATAGTGGGAAAACCAGCTTAGTATTGGCACAAAAAGAGGCATGAAGATCAATGGAACAGAATTGAAGACCCAGGGACACACCCACACAAGTAGAGCCAACTGGTCATTTGAAAAGAGGGTAAGGACATTCATTGGAGATAGCCACTTCAACAAATGCTGCTGGGAATATTGATTTATGAAGAAGAACACAGCTTCATAATTGCAGGAAGGCTCATTAAAAATTTGCATTATGCAGATGACACAACTCTGCTTGCTAAAAGTGAAGAGGATTTGAAACATTTACTGATGAAGATCAAAGATAAAAGCCTTCTGTATGGATTGCACCTCAACATCAACACAACAAAAATCCTTGCCACTGGGTCAGTAAGTAAATTGATGATAAATGGAGAAAAGATTGAGGTTGTCCAAGGTTTTCCTTTAGTTGGTTCTACAATCAACACCCTAGAGATCAGCAGTCAAGAAGTCAAGAGACACGTTGCATTGGGAAAAGCTGTTGCAAAAGACCTCTTTAAAGTGCTGAGAAGCAAAGATGCCACATAGAAGATGAAGGTGTGCCTGATCTTTTCAGTTGCATCATATGTTCGTGAAAGCTGGACATTGAATAAGGGAGACAGGAGAAGAATTAATGCTTTTGAATTATGGTGTTGGAGATGAATATTGAATAAACCATGGACTGCCAAAGGAACCAACAGATTTGTTTTAGAAGAATTGCAACCTGAGTCCTCCTTGGAAGCAAGGATGGCTAGACTGCATCTCATGTATTTTGGACATGTTGTCAGGAGGGACCAATCCCTGGAGAAGTACATCATGTTTGGGAAAGTCTCAGGTCAATGAAAAAATGGAGGAGCCTTAACTAGATGAATTAACACAATGTCTGCAACAATGGGCTTAAACATAAAAAAGTTCACATGCCTGGCACAGAGCTAGGGAGTATTTCATTCTGTTGTACATAGGATCAATATGAATCAGACTCAACTTGACACCACCTAACAATTTGAAATAGACTAGTTTCTCTCAATCTGTATGAGGCAATTCGAAATGAATTAGAAACCTCAACATAAAACCAGAAATCTTAAAACTATTAGATGAAAAGTTAGGAAACACACTCCAAGACATAAGTATTGGCAAGCATTTCTGTAACAAGACTCCAATTGCCGAGGAAACTATACAAGAATTGACAAATGGGATTACATAAACCGGTAAAAAAAAAAAAAAAAAG